>CATIUR010000007.1:21845000-22135000 GCA_949592205.1 Helichrysum umbraculigerum | reverse complement strand
ATGGAGACTATTGCCTATAACCAAGATCATAGGATGAGTGGGGATACAGGGTCATTTGCGTTGGAGTATAGGCAGCGGATGATTCAGACTTTCTTTAGTTCTCGTTTTGATTGGCAGCCGCCATCTCCTCCACCACCGCCAGAGCCGCCAGTGCCGAAAGCACCACCACCTCCTTGATTATTATACTAGATTATTCCTTTTTGATGTATTAGACTTTTGTACTAGAGTAATCCTTTTTGATGTATTAGACTTGATTAATCCATTGTTATGTATTAAAATAGATTAATCCTTTACGTCTTGCAACTTGCGACTGGCGACTAGCGAGCTGCGACCTGAGACCTGCGACCTGCGAATTTATGATTGCACGACTTGGAGGATAAGATTTTCTGGATAAGATTTTTTGACATTTCTTAGATTCTCACTATTTTTCAAGATAAGACTTATCTAGATAAGATTTTTGAAGATAAGATTTTCTACGATTTTCTAAGATTTTTGGTACTTTTTGGATAACGATATGGATAGACTTATACTTATATAATAAGATTTTCTTCAGTATTTCATAACACTCTTTATCCTATTCTCATAAATCTCTCTCAACTGAAAGTCGTTCATCATCAGTAAAACATATGGGCAACATCTGAAATCAATCTTCAGGTACAATTTTACAACCACTTAATTAGTTTTGCAGTTTGTAATGGATAAGTTTAAACTTTTTATCTGTTATGGGGGTCGTTTTGAATATATTAACAACACACCAATGTATTTGCCAATAGATTGTAGTAGAGTGCCGTTAAAACTTCCAGTGGCACCAGAAAAGCCCATGACATGTAAAGTTTTGTTGAAAAACGTTTTGAAAAAAATAGCTCTACCACTTGATTCACCAGTGTGTCTAAAATATAAGCTCGGTCAGTATGTTGTTGATATAAGTGAATGATGTTGATGATTTTGGGGAATTTTTGTTCCATGCAATTAACAATGCTCCAATAGAAATTTACATTGTTGATATTGTACGAAATATCTCGGGCATGGGTAGCAATCAACCTAGTAGTAGTAGTTCTGGTTATCAACCACAATTTCACCAACAAAACACTAATGAATATTACCAACAACCTCGATATCAACCATTTCAACAACCCTTTCAACAACCTCAATATCAATCTTTTCAACAGCCCTTCCAACAACCCTTTCAACAACCTCAATATCAATCTTTTCAACAGCCCTTTCAACAAATTCCGTTTCCTTATCAACCACAATATCAATTTCATTACCATGCTCCTCCACAAAACACATCAAATCACGCATACACAACACAACAACCCTTAAACCATTCATTTAGGGTAGTTGAAGAGACCCAGTATGATTCCAACTTTAGTTCGGATGTTCACTATGATCATTCCCATTCAAAATACTATGTGGAGGAGCCAGAGCCAGATCCACATCCTCATGATTATGATCATTATGATGAGGAAAATGTCAATCCACTAAAGGATCATGACCATCCATTTTGTAATCACATTGTTGAAGATGATGAGGAGGATGAGCCAGATCCAAGAGATATATACGACAAGCCAATACCAGTAAAAGCAACCGAACATGATATATTCTGGAATATACCAAAGCCGTTAGAAGAGGAAGAGGAAGAAGTTCCAAAACGACCAGTTACCATGTATGAGAAATCTTGTCGTATTCGAGAGGGCCAAACATTTAAAAGTAAAGATGAATTTCTCCTTCAATTGCAGACCAAGTGTCTTGAAGAAGGTTTTCAGATTAAACCAAAGAAGTCAGACAAAAAAAGGTACACATCAAAATGTATTTTGCCTAATTGTGATTGGAAGATAAGTGCAGCGTGTATCCAATATTGTGACAACTTCCAAGTTAGGAAGTTACACGATGCTCACACATGTTCTCGTACTCAAATATTGTCAAATAGCAGTCATGCAACCAAGAAAGTGCTTGGTAACATATTGAAAGAGGCGATGACTTTGGAAGGACGTGTATACAGAGGAAAAGAGATCAAAGTTGATATGACTGAACGCTTTAAAATCAGCCTTACATACAACCAAGCATGGAAAGCAAAGTGTTATGCTATAGAGCTGTTGAGAGGTAGTCCCGCTGAATCGTTTAAAAAGCTTCCGATTTACCTGCACAACCTAAAGCTACATAACCCGGGGAGCACTACGAATCTCCGTACAGACGATGAGGATAAATTTGTAATGTGTTACATGTCCATCGGTGCAGCTGTAAGTAATTGTTATTAGTTCACATACGTACAATCTTATATGATTTATATATATTTTTATTTGACCTTTGCAGATACGTTCATTTGTCAACCATACACCCAGTAATAATCGTAGATGGGGCACATTTGAAGGGTGGGTACTTGGGTACTAACTTAATTGCTGTGGCGATGGACGGTAACAATGGCATCTTGCCACTGGCTTATGGCATTGGTGCGGGAGAGACGACCGACGTGTGGACCTGGTTCTTGGGAAACTTACGTGACGCACTTGAATCTGCTGGTGGGATTGACAACCTCACATTCATCTCTGATAGGGCTCCAGCAATTGCAGCCGGTATTTCAGATGTATTTCTAGAGGCATTTCATGCCCTATGTAGCCGTCATTTGTTGATGAACCTGAAAAGCAAATCTGCAAAAGTCAAGCACTTTGAATGGCATTACTGGAAAATGTGTAAGGCTTACCGAAAGTCGGATTTCGATGAACATTTTGATGTCATTTCAAGACATTTACCAACTTCAGCTAATGTTCTTAGAGAGGTGGGGAAAGAACGATGGTCAAGGCATCATTCAACAAAGACACGATATGCATACCTCACAACTAATAGTGCAGAGTCCATTAACGCCATGACCAAGCATGCAAGAAAACTCCCGGTGACAATGTTATTGGAGTTTTTTAGATCTTCAATACAACAATGGTATTTCAAACATCGAAACACTGCAGCGGCCGTTATAACACCTGTCACGCCATATGCCGAACACAAAATTGGTAAGAGGGTTGGCAAATCACTCAGCTGGAAGGTCAAACCATCCACAAACATGATATGTGAGGTGGTGGATAGGCAAAAGAATGGAACAGTCAACTTGGAAGCAAGAACATGCACTTGTAAGCAATGGCAACTGTCTGGTTTACCTTGCGGACACGTAGCGGCAGTGACCCGTCACTTTAAAATGGACAATGTGAGCTGCTTTGCGGAGAGGTATTTCACCACGGAAACATATCGAGCAGCCTACAGTGAGGCTATAAATCCAACACCTCATCCTTCAGAATGAGAAGATCCAGGTAATCTGCAGATTTGCTTACCGCCGGTACTTGTGAAGAGGCAATCTGGCCGCCCACCTGGCCGTGCTCGTATTCCTTCGAAAGGAGAGGAGAAACGGAAATACAAAAATCAATGTAGTCGGCGCAAGGAACGCGGTCATAGTCGAGTTAATTGTACGGCTCCTTACGATAGAACCGATGAGCCAACCCGATCAAGAACCACCGCAAGATCAAACTCAAGGTCCAAATCAAGATCTAAATCAAGATCTAAGAAAGTAAGTTATTAAATTTATTCATATTAACATAGAAAATTTACATTGTATTATTAATACAATCGTCATTATTTGACTTGCAGCAGACGTCCACAAAATCAACGAAAAGCCACTTAGAGGAGGAGGAAGGAGAGCCATCCCAGGCGACTCAAACTTATCCGAGTGTACATTTGAGTCAACCTTGAGTCACATTTGGAATTGTTGTGATGAAAAAAACTATGTTATGTGCTTGTTTGCAATGTTATCTATGTTTGCATTATTGTGGTGAATTTGATTAACTTACTTTGTTTGAACATTACTAAACCTCGGATATTACATAAGGATTAAAAATCATAAAATTACATTATCAACTAAACGTACATAATTGGCAAACTATAGAATTTATTGAAATAAAGATACGAATTACAAGATTTAACCAATAACTAATCGAATAAACGCCTAGCGACAGAAGAGCCGGTAATAACCTTAGATATTGCAAACGGCATTGTTGGATCAGAATTCGAGAAATGTGACAGATCGTTGCGTGTAACATATACCTCAATTTCTCTATGTATTTTGGCATAGTCATTAATCTGCTTGAGTTGCTGGACATCATCGATTATCAATTGTAAACCATTATCTAGGTCTTTTTCATGCTCCTTAAAGTAAAAATACCACTTCGGTGGAGGCACGTAACCGAGCTCGTTCAAAGCCGTTTCCAAAAGTTTGGTTGAAAATTCATCGGCCTCAACGCAGTCAAGAAACGTCAATGAACCTTGAGTGTACATTCTGTAAGAGCCCTGAAAATGTCCGGCGTGACGGAAAGCAACACTAAACATCCATGGTACTTCTGCGTATATTTTCTCAGTTGATGGTTCTTCATTTGGAGACCGAAAATACCAAAAATGTTCATTCAAAACCATTTTCAGAAAACTAATGAAGAAGATATATAAAAAAGTTGAGAATGTGGTGAGAATGTGAGGTGTTGATAATTCTATTTATAAATGAACAGATAAGAAAATCAAAAAAATCAAGAAAATCAAGGAAAATCTTATCCGGAAAGATAAGATAAGATAAGATATCTTATCTAAAAAGATAAAAAGTTATCCAGATCATCATCAAAAAAGTACAAAAAACGCAGAAAATCTTAAAAATATCAAAAAAGCTTATCTGAAAAATTTTAAAAATCTTAATTTGAAAAATACGAAAATGGTAATTTACGACTAGTGACCAAGACTTACGACCAGTGAACAAGAGTTACGACTAGTGAACATCAGTTGCGACTAGTAAACGGGTCGCAGGTCCCCATGATTTGGTCGCAGCGATCGGTGAACGGGGCTCAGGATTGTCTTTTACTCGGAAACGTCGTGTGGTCGCAGGTCGTGGTGAACGAGTCGCAGGTCGCATCATGCGACCTGCGCCCGGACCGTTTGGGTGTCTTTTACTCGGTCATCGTTCTAGTCGCCAGCTTTGTTTTGATGTCTTTTACTCGGTAACTCGTCAGTCGCAGGTCGTGGTGACCGGGTCGCAGGTCGCATCATGCGACCTGCGCCCGGACCGTTTGAGTGTCTTTTACTCGGTCATCGTTCTAGTCGCCGGCTTTGTTTTGATGTCTTTTACTCGGTAACTCGTCAGTCGCAGGTCGTGGTGACCTGTTCGCAGGTCGCATGGTGCGACCTGCGCACGGGTAGGGCAAATCCGAAACTTTTTTTTGTAAGGGGCAAAACGAAAAATAACTTCGAAAATAATGGCATTTTTATTAATTTCCCTTGAGATTATGGTAAATTGATGTTATCACGAAGTAAAATTTCAAATGTTGAGAAAAATCAATAGATTCAATTCGATAGCATGGAACGATTTTATATCTATCCAACATACAACAAAAAAAAGTGCTTGCAAAAATTTTGGCGGGAGAGTCAAGTTTTATAGGTGAAGGCACATAACATAATTGTGTTTTACGTAAATGATGAGGTTCAGATGAGCGGTCTCCAAAAAAAAATAAGTTTTTGATCAATCAAAAGGTGACATCTCTTACCCGTGGTCTCCCTCCTGCCATCAGAGACTATTTACAATTTTAAAAAAGTTAGGGACCTCGTCAAAAATTTGACTGAAAGTTATAAATAATAATAATAAATCAAAGCGTTATTCATTAAAATCAAATTACTATTATTTTTATTGCATTTTGTATGTTTGGTACTACATTTTATGTTTTATTTTCTTGTTATAAAGCAGTTTTCATATAAAATGCAGTAGAATGTCTTTTTTTTTTTTTTTTTAACATATGGACGTAAAATGCAGCACCATGATTGCAATCGAAATGCAATACATAGTGTAAAATGCAATTATAAAGCAATTATCCTATAAAATGCAGTAATGTTGTATAAAATGTCGTAGACTATCTATGGTTTTCTATTTTATTTTCTCTTATTATAAAGCAGTTTTTCTATAAAATGAAGTAGTGTCGTATCAAATGCAGTAGACTATTTTTTAGGTTTTTTCTTTAATTTATCTCTTGTTATGAAGTAGTAATACTATAAAATGCAGTAGTGTAGTATCAAATGCTGTAGATTATTTTTTTCAACATTTGAACGTAAAATGCATCATAATTCACATTAAATAGCAAAACGTAAAATGCAGTAGAAGGAGGACGGTAGCGGTGAATGGTAAAGGTGGCGGAGAAGGTGGACGGTGACGGTGAAGGTGGTGGTGGCGGTGAAGGTGGTGGTGGACAGTGACGGTTTGTGTGAGTGTGTGTGTGAATTTAGTGTGTATTAGTTTGTGTAAAGAGAGTGTTTTTGTGAAGATAGAGAGGGAATGAATCTGCCCAGTGCCCAAGCTTTACCCCCTTAAAAACATTTTAAGTAAATTGCATTTAGGTCCCGCCGCTCAAAAGTGTTTGCAAAACACACCCCCGCGTGATGTGACATCATTAGAGCCATGGATAGATGAAACGGACAGGCGGAATTTTTTCGTTCCTCCTACTCCTCATTTTGTCCATGCTCTTGTGATCCCTCTCCTATATCAAAAGCTAATATCCTTATATACGATGTTAGATAGATCCCTAACATTTTAAAAATTTTACCCCCTGAAAATAATTGAAAAGAAAAGTAAATTGCCTCCTCATACATTTTTCTAACTCCGCCATGATAAATATATTTGATGATAGGATTTAAACGGTATGATACTTGTGATCATCATGAATAAAAAAATGACCATTATTTGATTACTCTTAATGAAGAATTTAATTAATTCAAGACCAAAATTACCTTTTTTATATTTTCTAATTAATAAAACAGCTGTTCAAACAATATCCCACCTGTTTTTTATGATATACACCGCGTCGTAGTTCATGTGAACTTTAGTACTATAAATTCCTACACAAACTGCAACCCTAAGCCCATGTCTCACACCTGGTCCATCCTTCTCCTTATACACAAAATGCGTCCACGTTATGATTTTCTTCTCCTTACATTACTCATGTTAGTTTCGGGTTCTATTTTCTTCGAAATCTCGCTTGCATGGGGTGGTGAGACACTTGTTAATGGGTGGACACCCATCAAGAACTTGAGCAACACAAAGGTTGTTGATATTGGAAAATTTGCAGTAGCAAGACACAACTTTGAAGACAAGACTCGACTCGTCTTTGACCATTTGGTAAACGGTGAGACCCGATCACAGGGTGGAATAGAGTACAACATAACACTCGCAGCCAATGATGCATTAGATGATGATGATACATTGAAGAACTATGTGGCCATTGTTTTCGACAAGTCATATCGGAACTTCATGCGTCTTGCTTCTTTTAGAGGACCTGTTTAGGTACTAAGAAAAATAATTTCATAAAAAGTAAGACGCCGAATGCTAGTAGATTTTCTACCTAAGCAAATGTCAATCCTATTGTTTCTCTGTAAAATTGCAACATCTTCATCATCAAGAAGAAGTTAAGTATGATATAATGTTGTTTTTATTGAATTTGCTAATATATCAGTATTATTTTTTAAAAATTTGTTGATATCGTATAGAGTAAATTGTGAAACTGGTCCCCATGGTATACCCTATATTTCGGATTTAATCCTCCAGTTGGGTAATGTGTGAATCTCCTACCTTGACCAGACTTTTTTGTTTATGGGTGATGATTCGTACACCACCTCTTTTTAACCGTACACCACCAAATATGCTTCAGGATGTTGTACTGTACAAAACTGTAAAGTACGTTAGTGGTGTATGGCTAAAAAAAGGTGGTGTACGAATCACCACCCTTTGTTTATTGCTGATCCCTCGTCCACTAGTAATGACTAAAATGCCCTTCGGGCTTCTACCTTTACTTTTTCTAGTTAATCGAATTTTCAATTTAGTGAATGTTAAAAAGAAAAAAAAATACAGTAACACAAATTTATCAACTAATGCTAAAATATAAAAATCAAATCATTTAAAGCAAGAGTGTTGTTAACAGAAACCTTTAGGTCTCTCGTTTGTAAAGTTGAACATGCATAAATAATTGTACATTCAATACAAATTCAGGGGGTCAATATAAATTGGTTGTTGATCCATACACCACATTTTTTATCCATAAATCACCTTTTATGCTTTACAGTATTGTACAATACAAGACTAGAAAGTATGTTTGGTGGTGTATGAATAAAAAATGGTGGTGTACTTAAAAAATTTTCTATTATTATTATTATTATTTTTTTTTTTTATAAAATGACATATATAATTGTTTTTCAAAACGAAGCATACTTCCCTTTAAGAAAAAACAGAAAAAATCCGCTTTATTTTATCAATACGTAAGATTGATATTATCATCATCATTACTATATGCTGGGATAAGAGCAAAAATACCAACATAGCTTATCATAAAATATTTTTAAATTAGTTACACATTATATTATGTACCTTTTTCATACGACTAGGCAGTATTAAACTTTTTTTATTTTCCATTAAGCATCAATTTTAAAGATAGTATACCTGTAAGTTGTAAAAAGTTAACATTAACCTTTTTAAAAGTGGGCAGTACATCCACGGCCTTTAAATTTACTAGGTTATATAAAGAAGTCACACAGTCATAATATACTATATATATATATCGTAAAACTAATGCGAGTGGCATATATACTACTTAGTTTCTTTACAATACGTGACAATAACCGGGAAAATATCTAATATGATAATGGATGATGTTTAATTAAAAGGAAATTGATCGATTGGCCAAAAAAAACTGATATATCGATTTGCCCTCCAAAGAAAAACTTGATGATTTGCCCTACTCAGTCACAAATCGCAAACTTGCGACTTACGACCCAATCCTTGTGACTTGCGACCCAAACCATGACTAAGATCGTTACCGAGAACGTGCTTCTTTCTTGTGTTCATGTAGCGGAAGCAAGTCGCAAGGTTTCGATTTGCGACCCACTTCTTGTAACTTGCGACCCACTTCTTGCGACTTGCTTCCGCTACATAGAAACAAGAAGCACGTTCTCGGTAACGATCTCGGTCATGGCTTGGGTCGCAAATTGCAAATAGCAAGTCACAATTCGCAAGCTGACTTGTGACCGGGTAGGGAAATCGTCAAGTTTTTTTTGGGGGGGCAAATCAACATATCAATTTTTTAGGGCAAATCGATAAATTTTCCCTTAATAAAATATGTAAAAATAATATCCTGAACTGCGGCTAAGCATTCGATTATTTGTTACAAAACTATGCATTAACCTTCATTGTGTGTACGTAACAAATTAAATTGACCACTATTGTATGTATTGAAATATTTATTTTTGTAAATTGTGTGTAGTTTGATGATGAGTTACCAATATAAGGTGACACATGTCATCTTTACTAGTTGACAAGTCATCAATATATACACAATGTACAAAAATAAATAGTTTTGTACATACAATGACGGTAAAGTTTGTTACGTACACACACTGAATGTCAACATATATTTATATACATTTAGAAACACTTAACCTTAACCTATGTATATCACATGTTTCCTATGATATGATACATCATATGCATTTACCTTTGATATTATATCTCACATGTTTTCAATGATCTAATGCATATCCTATCTAACATCATATTTCATGTGAATTAGAATTAACTTATATTGGTCTCATATCTTACACATGTTTTACAACCAGTTATACCATTTTTTGCATGTGAACTTACTGCAATAAATCCTTATCTACACCCCATATACATAAAATGGGTTTAGGTAATCAAAGTCTTCTCTGTACAATCTTATTCATCTTTCTTTTGGGCTCCATTTTCTTGGACCTCTCCCCTACTCTAGGTAGAAAGACGACTGGCGATGAGTGGACCCTTATAAAAGATCCAAACGACCCAGATGTTAGGTACTGTGGGGAGTTTGCGGTAAATCAACACAATGCCGAAGCCCAAACTTCACTAGTCTTCGACAACGTTATAGACGGTGTAAGCAAAAATGATAGTGTAATATATTACAGAATGAGCATTACAGCCAAAGATGGTGAGACACCAAATAAGTATTGTGTCTATGTTAATTCTAAGGGTCCTAACCTTTTATGCTTTGAAGGACCTATAGATTAAAGTAAACTATCATGTTTTAAATAGTGGGTAGATTTTTGTGTTTGACAAAATGTCAGCCCAATTTTTCCCCATGCTATCTACAAAATGAAATAAATTAAATGTTTTTTTTTATAGAAACATGTACGGATATTATCTAGAACATGTGACAACTATATTTTCTGAATGTTACGTCGTGACTATTATCTTGAGGTCAATGTAAGTAAGTATCATGAAGTGTTGGCACTAACTTACCCAAAATAACAAACAAACTCACACGAACAATGATTTCCCTTTTTTGTTATTAAGTAATAGACTTAAGACATTTGCTTACTATAATACGCAGTGCTCCATAAGTGTTTGAGTAAACTTATAAACCCTGTAGTCCTAGTTGCCTAAAATGGGAGCTGAGAATTGAATACTTATATGTCTCACCATAAGTGTTCACATTACTATTTTTGTTTGTCCCAAATAAGTGTCCATTTTCTTGTTTCAACCAATCGAAAGAGACTTTAGTAGGTAGTTATGTTATTTGATTGATGAAAACTATAGTTAGTGAAGAATTCTAAAACTGTGTACCTTGTCAAAGTGGACACTTTGACTATGACGGAGAGAGTATTAACCTTGAGTAAACTTAGAGATTGAGAATTAAATGATTCAAAGGTTATGGATGATGAAAAATGAGTTTGGAATCTGGAAGAGTCGTTGAATTGCCTATATCATTTGAAACGGAAATGGACGAACAATATTAATTCATGTTGGCCGGAGGTCCTTTTGCAAGTAGTCTTTCTAATCTCGGGTAGAGGTCTCACTGTCTACATTTCACTTCCCCAGACTCCGCCAAAGGTGGGATTGAGTATTGTTGTTGTTAAAAATAGAAACGGTCGAATGAAAATAAAGGCTTCTTTAAATTTACATAATGATTAATGAGTTATTGGGCTGCTGAAAACAAAATGGGCCGACACGCTCTAGAATTTTTTTATTATTATTATTTTTAATAAAATCGTGGGCTTCATTGGGGAATATAAGTTTGTCCACCAGAGTGATGTAATGTGCCACAAGCGATGTTAACGTGGCTTCGCCACTGATTGAAATTTATGCATGCTCACCTAAGATTTAAGCAATATTTTACAACTAGGTTATCAATGATATAGTAAGTGTTAAATTATATGTTTTTGGTATTATTATTAGTTGTTAATAAATAAATAGTGGAGATCTATTGTGGATTTTCTTTACTTAATTGAGTTAATTCGTTTGTATTTGTATATTAGGTAAAGTTGAAGGGTAATTATTGGATATGAAGATAATCGAGGTCTGAAATGCAAAATATAAAAGAAATTGGCTTTAAGTCGCTGAGTGACTAGGAGGAGTTCGCGAATGAATGGATAAAATCGTTAAAAATGATCAACTTTTATCCAAAGACATGAAGATGTAAATAAATTTCGTTCAAACTTCAATGCGAACCGAATTCAATATCGAAGATAAAAACCTACAACTATTTTTGAAGGATGATGAAAATATGCTTCATATAACATTTGATCTAGTTATCGCCTATATATAATCTAATTACATACATATTCAAACAATATATCTCAAAAATTCAAAAAATGGAAGCTTCTGAGAGAGAATTTAAAGCTTGAAGCTCAAGTAACGGGTTAGCGATACCTATCAGCTCTTATGTTAAAATGTAAGTAAATTACAAAACCAGACATCAATTAACGTAAATTATTTGCTTCTTTCTTAGTGTTACTATAGATTTACAGTAGTATAGTGTACGGATTATGCACTTGCATACTTTGATTTTGAAAGAAATTGACTGTCATGTTTTTGATTTCAAAACGGAGCTTTAACATCAAATTTAGAGGGTTATATGGATGAAAAAGTATGATTATATGTCATTTGAAAGCTAAAAATGTTTTCGTACATTAATCTACAAAAAGAACGATCAACAACTATGTTCAAAAGGTTTGATTTTGCTCGTAAATGCAACACGGTGATTATATATGTTGAATGACATAAAGGCATGTAAAGTGTGTGGTCCCAATAAACAACAAACAAAAGATATAAATCAAAGTAATCACAATATGAGGAACACAAATAAGATTTTAAAAACCAAATCCCTAATCTTATTATTCAATTAACAAGACGGATACAACTTCTATGTATCGGGGTTTACAACCTTAGGGATATCCACTAAATTTCTATACGTATACATGAGGAACAATCTCAAGTTATGAGATTGTGGTTTACCTAAAAGTAAGACACCTCTAAAAGTCTAGGGTTCAGTTTATTTATAGAGACTCTCAAGATTTACAATAGAAAACATAATCTTATTAAGAAACTAATTCATTATATTCTTCAATGTCGATCTCCATATCTTTAGCTTGGTCTTCAAGTCTTCTCGAACCGACTTTGAATGTTTCCTTGAACTCCTGTAAATATCCAGTTTACATTTTGTCTCATTAAATTTATAATGTGACATAAAAATTAATGTCACTTAATTTTCCCAACAATCCCCCCCTATTTGATGATGACAAAACAATTTGTAAACTGATTAAAATCTCCCCCTATCACAAAATTCTTCCAGAACTCATCTATTTAAATTTAACTTGAACTGTTTGATCAATTCGGCTTGAATCACTATATCTTCATGATACTTGTACCTATTCGAGTTGTAATCTTTGAAGCTATAATCTCCCCCTCAATATCAGCTACCCAATGTTGAATAGTTCTCCCCCTTTTCGTCATCATCCTTCCTTATTTATTTCGCAAAAATTACGAATGTTTGTATAATTTAGCTTGAACAGATTTTAAGCACTTATCTTCAACAGTTTTAATCTCATATAGTTTCAAAACTTTGAAACACTCTTACCCTCAACAACACTTATAATGCCCGACGAAAAAAATTTCAACTAATTTGAACATAAGTATGCTAACCCGTCACAGAATGTCAACCCACCACTCTGAACGTATAAATATCGAACATATCAGCTGAAAACTTCATCATCAGTTTCATAAATGTTGATTAGAGTTGAGCAAACCTTTGGGTCTGATTAGAGGATGTCATCCTTTGGGTCTGAGTTCATGCGAGTCTGAAGTCGTATTAGTCTGCCTTCTAGTCGTATGAGTCAACAACAATAACTATGTACAAGCAGCACTAACTATGCACTAGCATCACTAACTGTGTACTAGCAGCACTAAGGGCCTGTTTGTTTCGTAGAATGTTTTTGAAGGAATTGGAATTTATCAAAGTAATTGGAATCTATAGGAATTGAAATTTGTAGGAATTGGAATTTGAATGAAACTATATTGTGTTTGGTTGTCAAAATTTTATCAACAGAATTGGAATTCAAATAATGAAAAATGACAAAGTTACCCTTTCAATATTTTATACTTTTTTAATAAATCTTCCACTTTTATAGAATCTTTCATATAAATTCTATAACATTGAGATTTTTATAACTTTCTTTTTAAACATAACCTTTCTCCTTGAACTTGTTACTCCGTTTATTTATTGTTTACATTTGTATTTAATTAATTATGTTAAATACGTAGGTTACTTTTTAAATGCCTACCACCACCATCAATTAAAAGCCCACCACCATCCACCCCTATTGCCGTGAAACCAAAAACAAATTAAACACCATAAAATCAACCAAATACCACAATATTGCTTTCTTTATGATAAGTCATAGTTAAATCATGATTAATTCCATAAGCCATCATAAAAAAGGAAGATCTTGAAACTAAACCCTAAAAAGAAACCGGAAAAAGGAGAGATAGCCGAAGGAGGAGGAGGAGGAGGAGAAGGAGAAGAAGAAGAAGAAGAAGAAGAAGAAGAAGAAGAAAGGATGGTCTGATGTGACAATGATGCAACGGTGGCTATGGCGTGATGTACTTATTCAAATGAAGGTGTGATGTGGCTGGTGGTCCGACCGTGAATAGTCAAAGGAGGGTGCCGGAGGTAGTTGTGAGGGAGGAGGAATGATAGATTTGGTGTGATGGAAGGGTGACTGGAGTAGAGATATGATATGATCTGTGGTTTTGTTTAGAAATAAATTTTAGTCAATTTGTTTGAATTCCTTTGAAATGTTGAAGTTTTCATCAGATGGGTGAAGGAATTATCAATTCCTATGGTTGAGGGAATTTGAAGGAATGTTGCAAATTTCAATTCCACTCTAATACCCCAACCAAACAAGATAGCAATGGAATTTAAATTCCAATTTCAGGGAATTCCATGGAATTCTATGAAACAAACACGCCCTAACTGTGTACTAGCAACACTAACTTTGTACTTGCAACACTAACTGTGTATGATCAGCATTAACAGTTTACGAGCAACATTAACTTTGTATGAGTAGCATTAACAGTGTACGAGCAGCATTAACAGTGTATGAGCAGCACTAAATGTTAACGAACAGCACTAACTGCTAACGAGCAGCATTAACTGTTAACGAACAACATTAACTGCTAACAAGCAGCATTAATTGTTAACAAACATCATTAATACTTGACAAGCAACACTAATACATAACGAGCAGCATTAACCAAAAAATTGCCGCAGATTTTGAAGAGTGTATCTCCCTGTAGAAAGCTCAGATCTTGTTTAAATTTTTACACGAAATGTTTCATTAACCTCATATCCAAAATTCAAGTCGATCTAACGGTTAACGAATATACAGTAATTATTTGACTTCAGCTGCGCGAAAAGAAACCACAAACTTTATGCAGTAACTTCGAAAATATGTATATCTATGTAGAACCGGTTTCTTTGACACCATTAAAAAAATACAAAAGTTAAAGATTCCCATGATGATTTGATAGAGGTGACTAATCACTGTTATCTGACCAATTCTTTTAAGTATTCCCAGATGCTTTTTCTGCATATGAGCTGGCATATAAAAGTCTATTGCCACACTATGAATTTTTGTCCATATATCCAAATATTACCTACCATTTTATCTATTAAAATTATTATAGGTATATGTGCAGGGTTTTTTTTTCTCTATCTCTATCTCTCTCTTCTCTTCTTATCAGAAATCATTCACATATTCATCTCCAATATATCTCTCTTCTCTTCTTATCAGAAATCATTCACAGGTTCATCTCCAAGTTTAAGAGACAACTAATATCAACTATCAATAATGCACAAATAGTAGTTGACGCGCCCCCACCCGTCGGTGTCATCCTCGTGTCGTTCCCGAGGTGTCGCCGAGCTGCACTAGAACAAAATTGAGATTTCGTTACACCAAAAAAGTGTGACGATATGCATATAGTCACACTTGGTTTTTTAACGTAGGTGTGACGAAAGGTCGAGCGACCATATGGTACATACGGTGACATTAGCTTGTTAGTGGCCGTATCCATTTAAAAAGAGTAACCAGATCTATAAAATGTGTGACCATATGCTTTTTAAAGTCAAGTAAACGTGTATTTTGTGTGACTATTGTTCATTCAATGGCCACTTGAATTTTATGTTTGTGTGACGTTTTGTAACATTTAGTCACACAATGATTGTTTTATATTGGGGTTTGATCACATAAAATTAAGACAAAAATGACCAAAAGTATTAATAAGTGTGACCATATGCTTTTTAAAGACAAGCAGACGTGCATTTTGTGTGACTACTGTTCATCCAATGGCCACTTAAATTTTATGTTTGTGTGACATTTTGTAACATTTAGTCACACAACTATTGTTTTATATTAGGATTTGGTCACATAAAATTAAGACAAAAGTGGCCTAAAGTGTTAATAATGTGACCATATGCTTATAAAGTCAAGCAAACGTGTATTTTATGTGACTATCGTTCATCCAATGGCCACTTGAATTTTATGTTTGTGTGGCGTTTTGTAACATTTAGTCACACATCGATTGTTTTATATTGGGGTTTGGTCACATAAAACTATGACAAAAGTGGCCAAAAGTGTTAATAAGTGTGACTATATGCTTTTTAAAGTCGGAGTAAATTATATTTTGTGTGACTATTGTTCATCCAATGGCCACTTGAATTTTATGTTTGTGTGGCGTTTTGCAATCTTTTGTCACACAACGATTGTTTTATTTTGGGATTTAGTCACATAAAGTTAAGCCGAAAGTGACCAAAAGTTTTAATAAGCGTGACCATATGCTCTTTAAAGTCAAGTAAACGTGTATTTTGTGTGACTATAGTTCATCCAATGGCCACTTGAATTTTATGTTTGTGTGGCGTTTTGTAACATTTAGTCACACAACGAGTGCTTTATTTTAGGATTTGGTCATATAAAGTTAAGCCGAAAGTGACCAAAAGTTTTAATAAGTGCGACCATATGCTCATTAAAGTCAAGTAATCGTAGATTTTGTGTGACTATTATTCATCCAATGGCCACTTGAATTTTATGTTTGTGTGACGTTTTGTAACATTTAGTCACACAACAAGTGCTTTATTTTAGGATTTGGTCACATAAAATTAAGCCAAAAGTGGCCATATGTGTTAATAAATGTGACCATATGCTCTTTAAAGTCAAGTAAACGTGTATTTTGTGTGACTATTGTTCATCCAATAGCCACTTGAATTTTATGTTTGTGTGACGTTTTGTAACGTTTAGTGACATAACGAATTAATCAAACAGTACCCACAAAGTGTGACCATATTATGTGAGTGCATCTTTTAGTCACATATAACAAATAAATAATTTGTGTAACAATTTGAATTATATAACACCACAAATTAAAATTAGAATGTACATAATTGCATGTACCCAAACTAAAATTGGAGCGTTTTACATAATAATAAGCGAAAGTAATTACTTAAATATCAAAATAAACTAATTATACATCATATTTTTAAGGACTTTTGACTCTTTAATAATTTGGTCCTTGCTTGCTTTTGCATGGTATCACTAGATACAAAAATTGCTTTACGCTTTTTCTTTGATACTTCTAGTGCAGTTGTATTCTCATCACCAACCTTTTATCCAGAAGTTGGTGGTGTTACCTGTTCAACACAAAAGCCGCATATATGTATCAAACATTAAATTAAATATGAAGAATTATATATATGTAGGTTGATAAAAACGTGTAACATGTACCTCCTCATCAAAAAACCACTTGATCCTTGGGCCATGCATGAAAACCACCTACTGCATCCTTAGCTATTTTGAAACCATTGTTTGCAACGTCCAGTATACAAGCTGTATCCACTAACACCTTATCAACGGACATGTTGAAGAGGTCTTTATGGTCCCATGTCACGCTGAAAAACAAGAATTAAAGGAAGTCTTAGCATTTATATAATCATATTAGTGTGTATTTGTTGATAAACTGAATTATACAAAATTATTTTAATAGAATCTTACCTCCGGTTCCCGATCAGCTGCTTGGGGTCATCTATATTAATCTTTTCGATGGGATCATACTAGTTAATCTACCCGTGATTACACGGGTTTGACAAAAAATTAAGATAAAACTAATTGTTAATTACTCAACCGAAGAAAATTGTTCGTATTTATAAATAGTTGATAAATTATTAATTTTACCCACATAATAAAGGTAAGTTTCATATAATTGATCAAAACATAGACCTGCAACTCAACTAACAATCAAAACTTGCAGTAGCAATGATGCAGGACAACATCACCAAGCCTGCATAAAATGCCAAACCCCAATAAAAACATAAATTCCAAATGAAACAGGATAAAAGTTGCAAGAATATAGAAACATGAGAAACTTAAGAGGTCAACCATTTGATCCCTTTCCTTTTTAACTTACTCATTTACTTTTACCGCGTACATAAACCATATAGTGACTGTGCATATTTAATTCCTAAACTAAATGCAAGCTTCAAATAAATACGTATCTGAGAAGAATCAAGTGAGCATTCTCTATAATACTGACTTAGATATGAAGCAACATGTCATAGGACAGTAGATCAGAAGCCATACCTACAAATCTAATGAAAGAGACTTCCGATCAAATGCTGTTGCACCTGGAGTAAAATTCCACTTTACACAACCCGTTTGAACACGAATAGGCTTTGACCCATTACACAACCCGGTGCAACCTGCCCATATTACCATATCCAATTAATGCCCACCAAGTTTACCACCTCCAATATACATAATGGAATCACTACTAAAAGCAGCTGAAAGTAAAAATGCCAGAGATAAACAATTCATTTGAAGGTTTCCATCTTTGATATTCTTAATAAGTAAAACAATAGATGCTACTATATTAGAAAACATCCTCGTCTTACTTGGGTGGATGAAAAGCTTATCACACTTACAGCCACCATCTTTTCCAGTTAACAGAAAAAATATGTCTAACAAATAAGCACCAGTTGAAAGGGGTCAGTTCCAAATCAATATTGTTTTAGACACTACTAAAAGCAGCTGAAAGTAAAAATGCCAGAGATAAACAATTCATTTGAAGGTTTCCATCTTTGATAGTCTTAATAAGTAAAACAATAGATGCTACTATATTAGAAAACATCTTCGTCTTACTCGGGTGGATGAAAAGCTTATCACACTTACAGTCACCATCTTTTCCAGTTAACAGAAAATATATGTCTAACAATAAAGCACCAGTTGAAACGGGTCAGTTCCAAATCAGGATTGTTTTAGACCTAAAGGTTATGATATGTTAATGTTACAAACTTGGAAACATATTAATTGTCGATTATAAGCATAATAAGAAGAGTGATAGGAACCGGCAAATAGACTTGACTAAAAGAATACTGATCTGGTAAAAAAAAAAGACGTGAAATCAAAAAAAAAAACATATGACCGAATTAAGTGGTTTGAAATATAATACCCAATGCATACATGCTATGATCGACAAGATTTAAATAACCACTTTTAGTTAAAATCATGGGATATAAACTAATAGAAATATATTATAAAGGTTGATAGTGTATTGTGATTACCAAGTAGGTTAACATCTTCAAACAAGCATTATTCTTATCATTGTCCACGTCTGTACAAAGTAAACAACAAAATAAAAAATAAAAGTGTCAATTTAGGCTAGAAGCCAAATCCATGGAAACCACGACACATTGTTATATATATATGTATATAAGATTAAATAGCTATTGACCCATTCGATACCTAGACTAAGAAGATATTCAAATTCACTAAACAAATAAAAGGAAAGTTTATAAAAACGATAGCTAGACTAAGAAGATATTCCTCAGCCATGATGTTTCTTTCAGTTCAAGGTAGTTAGACTCGGTCTTGAATGTACTTTGCCATGGCAGCATACAAAAATTGCATAAACTAAATGCAGCAAATACATAACACAAAAAAATCCAAAATTGCAAATCCCGGTAAAAACTCTAATGTCAAATACAATCACGGTTTATATAAAAGGTTGTTAAAGAAAAACCGGATAAAAAGTTAACAAAATCATAACAAAAAGGTTAACATAACTCAGATGATTAGTCATGCTGTTAACCCTACTTCAATATACTCAATATACCGAATTAACTGAGGGTAGATAGCACATAGAAGTACCTGAAGCAAATTTCGAATATTGATAATTATAACACCGGGAATCACTTCAACGTCAGCCCGGTCCTCGCCACACTTAACCTGAAACATGTGCGTGGTGCATTAATTGGATTGTATATACTCACTATGTTTCCATACTCACACGCATAGTTGTTAAAGGCGAAAGGCGCACAAAGGCGATAAGGGTCCCTAGCGCCTTAAGCGCGAGGCGCAAAAAAGGCGCGCGCCTCAATTTTACGAGGCGCATTATTCTTAGAAAAATTCATAAAAAAATATATAACATTATAACCATGTATATAAATATCACATAGCATTTAAGCACTTAAAACTTCATGTATTAGGGCACTAAATAATGCAAAAGAGTAATAGTATCATGCATAACATAGAGAAAGTAGTGGCAATTAGCAAATAGCTAAATAGTTTTTTCGTCACTACTAGCTAACTACTAGTTTTTAGCCAAAAAGAAAACATTCAACAATGTCATTGTGAATGTTTCCTCAAAATTCAAAGGTCATTGTGAATGTTTCCTCAAAATTCGTGGTAACTAGAGGCTTAAAACCTGTCCCACATCTAGTCCAGCATCATAAAACCAGTTTGCCACCTCTCTACATGCTTTTTCCTTAATCTCTTTCTTGCAAATATCATTAATAGTTTGTTATTGCTTGTATTTTCTGTTTTTAGCCACTTGTTCTGGTGGAGGGGTGACAAACATATCAATGGGGCCTCTTACTACCTTCTGAATCCTGCTACTACCTTCACGAGATCCACTACCTACAAAAATCACAATTTATTCAAAAAGGCGCGCCTTTCTGCGCCTTTTTTCAAAAAAGCGCGCCTTTTTCAGAAAGGCGCACGCCTTAAGCGCTCCTCACCGCGCCTCTATTTTGTGCCTTAAGCGCACCTAAAAAAGCGATTTACACTGCGCCTGTGCGCCTTACGCCTCGAAGCGCGCCTAAGGCGCGCCTTTGACAACTATGCTCACACGTGGTTCTAAATCAATGACTTTATCCTAAAACCTCTGTATTCTTGAATGTAGGGCTGCTTCAACTACCTGAAACATCATGTTCAAAATAATTGTAAAGCCAGAATCCATACACATGTGTAGCTTAAACGGTGGAGAATTTTGCCAATCAAAAAATTAGATACGAAGGCCTGAACCAACCTCAAGTTCAAATGGCATTACGAGACCTCCATGCTGGTTTTTAGGATTTAAGCGAGGTAATAATGCATCAATAAAAGCTTTTCCTGCTCGCCTAAGACACCCAACATATACATCAAGGGGGAAAGTGCTTAACTACCATTTTTCAATGATTGAAGGGGGGTTGAAACTGAATATGAATATGTTCAAACACCAATGCTCACCGACTGTAATTAAATATAAAGACACTTTCTAGCATTGCAATTGCCCGCAATGAGCCTAAGTTCAATAGTATGGCATTCTCACGAACCTGTAAACAAACCAAAATTTCAAATGTGAATTTGGCCATCAATGACGCCATCAAGGTGCATACCAGAAATCAAATATTGCAGAAAAAAAAAACTCTTTGCAGCAGATAATTATATTATCCGAAGTTTCAACTCACCACTTGACTTCAACAGATGCCTTCTACTAATTTTTCTGGTTGACACTGTTACAATTGAACTCACTTCTACAACCTTTAAGATACACAATAATATAATAACTGATTACAAAATTATACTATAAAATAGATGTTGTCATACAGATTATACAAGATGACATCATCGTCGTTATCATCACTAGTTAACGTCTCCGGCGTTCTCTCCTCCGTGGATTTTGTACAACACCTCTTAAACCTAACGAATTTCGATTGAACCGGACACACAAAATCTCCGTAATTACATAGAGTGATCAGTTTATATTTTGATCGGATCAATGCGAATCTGATAACCGGAACGTTAGTCGATGGAGACGGTGGATGAATTAGTGGTAACTTAAAGAACTGTGAGGATGACGATGGTGATGAAATTGGAGAGGCTAACGCCATGTGTTGAAATGCGAGAGCTGATTAAGTAAAGGATTTCATCTGGGGACGGCACATTAGTGAGATGTGGTGGTGGTGGACGCTAGGGTTTTGGTTTGGGGGAAATTTGGTTCGGGGAGAATTTGGGAACGGCACGTTAAAAATTGATGAAATTTGATTTGGGGGAAGTTAGGGCGGGATATTAGAAATGACGAAATATTTTTGGGAAAAAATCTATATATGTATTTACATAAAGATAATACACAAATAAAACTTTATAAATTATGACTTACAGTTCTTATAATATAAACTGTGTATAAAAATAAGATTTAATTTAAACTTAGTTTTATCATAAGTATACATGATTTAAGTAACGTTTCAAAATTCATATTCACTAACTTTATCAATATTCATATTGATTATTCGTCCATGTACATACATAACACATGTATTCACCGATGTATGTACATACATAACACATGTATTCACCGATGAAATATCAGAATCCATATTTAATCTACTAAATATCAATAATTATATTCACCATTCAACCATTAATATGGTTCATATACACCTATAAGATAATGTCTTATATTCCAAAATTATAAATTAGTGTCATACATCATGTATTCCATTATTAAACTATAATGTCATATATTTCAAAATAATGAATTAATTTTATCCTAAGTTTAATAGTGACATATGTGATATTGGTAATGTCATATATCATATATTCCATTATTAAACTTATGATAATGTCATATATTCCAAAATGATGAATTAATTTTATCATAAGTTTAATAGTGGCATATGTGATATTGGTAGTGTCATATATCATATATTCTATTATTAAACTTATAATAATGTCAAATATTTCAAAATGATGAATTAATTTTATCCTAAGTTTTAATAGTGGTATATGTGATATTGGTAGTGTCATATATTCTAAAATAATGAATTAATTTTATCCTAAGTTTAATAGTGCATATGTGATATTGGTAACGTCATATATCATATCATATATTTCATTATTAAACTTATGATAATGCAATAGATTCCAAAATGATGAATTAATTTTATCTTAAGTTTAATAGTGGCATATGTGATATCGGTACTGTCATATATCATATATTCCATTATTACACTTATGATAATGTCATATATTCCAAAATGAAGAATTAATGTTATCCTAAGTCTAATAGTGGCATATGTGATATTGGTAGTTCATATATCATATATTCCATTATTAAAGTTATGATAATCAGATAATGTTATATATTTCAAAATGATGAATTATATTATCCTAAGTTTAATAGTGACATTTGTGATATTGATAATGTCATATATCATATATTTCATTATTAAACTTATGATAGTGTCATATATTCCAAAATGATGAATTAATTTTAGGATTAATGACAAAAGTCGGCAACGAATTACCATAAAATACTCCAAAATGCAACCTATCCGTTAAATTGCTAATGTATGCAACCAACTGGATAATTTTGTGTTAGGATATATCAAACATCCAGTTTTCTTACAACTCAAAGTCTTTTTTTTAACATACATATACGAGTGTTAGAATTTTTTTTCATTTAGTAAATTCTAGAAAGTTTTTCATTATCTTGAGTATTTATTCAATTTTCTTTTATTTTTAATTTTAATGAATTTTATTATGTTATCATAGTTACGAACTTATAAGTGTACTTATTTTCATTTTTTATATATACAATCTACCCGGATATCCGAAATTTCGGATACGGGTTTTGTGTAGTGAAATTTGCTATCCGAAATTTCATATATCCGAAAATGAACACCCCTATATATAGGGACTCGAACTAGCGATCAAGAGATTTAGAAAAATAAGCTTAACCAACTATCCTAAACAATGATAAGTTAATTGTATCTGCTTTCAAATTTTTAGTACTAGTATATAGTATCTACGGGTGCAAGTTGTATAGTGGTATATAGAAAAATGGGGTTCTTTTTAAGTTGGCGCCCTTGCACCCCCAAACATTTCAAACCCGATCTATGTACTTTTTAACTTGGTGCCAGCCCTCCACTTTCCCCAAAATCAAATGGGTCTTGCTAAAGATACCCCCTTGCCCCACTTTTTTCCATCTCTTACCCCCCTCACTCATCTAATCAATCATATCATGCTCTCTTTTTTTTACTTTCTGGGTATACCCCCTCTTTTTCTAATTCCTACCCCTTGTTTAGTCTAAAACTAAAACTGATTCTGTACAGAACTAAGACCGATCTTAAATAAAACTGGACTGAAAAAAGACTCCACCGGGGCGAAGTGGGCCAGGGGTATCCCGCAGTAATTCAGTGGTAGCTTTAGAAAACCCCTCTTGTTAACCCTAAAACTACTATTACCGCCATTAGAGCCCGCCACCCACCACATCACCACCTCTCTTTCGATATCTCTCTCCATTGCAGAACGACCACCACATAATTTTGGGCTGTCGTTAACTTGGTAATTCTTTTTCGTTTGATAATTATAATATCGTGTACATTTTAAAACCTATGATTCTTAGATGTGTGGAATATGCAAATAAAATTTTCCTTTGAAGTCGTTTGCTGTAAATTAATTGATTGCTATGTAGGTACTGGGAGACATTAATCATGTGATATGCTTTTATTTTCTGCAAGAGTTTTTAACTTTCAATGAAACGATCCACGTTTTTCCCAAACTAGGAATTGATTGCCTCAATTCAATTGTTGTATATGTATTTACTATTTAGCTCATATTATAGTCTTATTATTATGTTGTCATCAACAGTAAATCAACACTGAATAAATTAATATACTTGGCAGGATAAGTTTGTTACCTTTGAGCCATTAACACCTACTGAAGTTCCGATATGGTTAGCGGTTGCTTTGAAAAAAAGAGAGAAGAAAATGCACAATTTGACCTCCTGATTGGAAGTCTGTTGGTATGAATTGCTCCATGAATTATGAAATTTAAATACTCATCTTTTTATATTATGTATGTAATTAATTTCTATCAATTGCTTCAAGCTATAAGTACATAGGCTGTGAAAATGAATAATTAGATTGTATAAATAAATGATATTGGTAGATTTTATAGGTATTCAAAGTGGTAGCCAGTCGCTCTTTGATCTTGTTATTGTGGACAATAGAAGTTAACTCGGGTTTTGTAGGCAGAGTGTGGCTCTACAGGTTATTTTGAGGTGTTTCCATTTCATTATGTTAAGATCTCAAGGGTTCTTTTTGACTGTTGAGTGGCTTTGCTTGCTTATTAATATTGTCTTAGATGTAAGCCAGTGATCATTTATATTTTTTATATATGTAGTGTTGGTGATGAAATTCTCGACCTTAATGTTCATGAGCTGTTTTTTTTATTTGTAATAGGTAAGGTCTCTTATTGAGGATATCAAATGTATATGGTTTTACAAAATTGGCATTCGATTGGAGAAGCTTTCAAACGTTTGCAGCAAAGGTATGCTTCACCTTTAAACTGTGAATTGGAATGCATAAAATATATGGTTGGAACTTGCTAGTGGTGATGTAGGCATATAGCATTTATTTATACCAAGTAATATATCATACAAGTGAACGGGTTGAAAAGGCCACCTTTAACACGGATTATTGGATTGAACAAATGCTGACTATGGTTTCAGCGATTTTAATTAGGCATTCATGAAATTTATCGTCAATGGTTGGGAATGAAATTGTTATGGTCTGTAGAAGTGTTGTACCATAGATGTAGTTTTATCATTGCCATTTTCTCATGGTCCTTGTTTTCATCTAATATTCACATATGTAGCTGAATTTATCTGTGGGAAAAGTAAATGTAATAAGGCCATCAGGTAGGGTAGAGCTAAAAACATTCTACAAACTTGAAAACACATATATGATTTACAAATAATGTCTGAACATGCTATTACCAAGTTCAACCCATTTGTTCACGGGTAAGGTTTTTATTTTTATTTTTTATTGTTCAGTTTACCAACAGTAACATACATGCTAATGATTCATTTATTTGTCTTTTTTTTTTTTCACAGCGTGAATTAAGACCATAAATACTTCTTCAACATGTCCATCAGAAGTGAGCAAGAAATCTACTGCTAGTCATATAGTTTGATAGGAACAATTAACACCTGTACACCAAACAGCTCTTATATATAGAGGTTTGGACATGATCAAATGTATCTCACATTCTAGACGAATAAACTATGACCTCGTTGTATGAATAAATGTAAAGTTTTGTTGATGAAGTATGTGTTAAATGGACCTGTTGTATATATTAGATTTGTTATATATAGTTTGTGGAGAATTTGGTGTATTTTTTAGCGGTTGGACAATTAGCTAGACAAGTACAGTTTCTAGTTAATATCGGGGTTTCTAGAGAGAAAAATGAATTTTTATAGAAATATGTGGTTGCTGCAATAAAGAATAGAGACATGTTGGTAATTAGCCAACTGGTTTCTTTGTGTTTGGTTAATAACCCACAAACCCAACAATATGGACACGTTTTTTTCTAGACAAGAGGTCTCTATTTACTTTTAGAGACATGTTGTCAACGGGTCTCTTTGGGTGAGACTTGTAGCCTCTCTTTGGGTGAGACTTGTAGCCAAAGAAACCTGTTGATATACATGTCTCTATAAGATTTAAAACAGGTTTCTTTGTGTTATTTATGTAGTAGTGTTATGATAATGTCATATATTTCAAAATGATGAATTAATTTTATCCTAAGTTTAATAGTGGTATATGTGATACTGGTAATGTCATATATCATATATTCCATTATTAAACATACGTTTTAGTCACATAAACAATTACTCCATTTGACATATAAAGTCTTATTATTTAGACAAACAAACTAACATTCAATGTGACTAATATCAAATTTAATGATAATCGTTTTACCCATTTTTGCTCTAAATAATATCCACATGAATATTTCACAACGTGACTATTGTGAATATATTGGTCATATATAATCACCTAAAATGTGGCTATAAACATCATTTAGATCGATACACATTTGTGATATGGTGTGGCTATTATAAAGCCATATAGTCACATGATCGTGCTAGAAATTAATGTGACTATACACATTGGCTTTTGACATTCTAACACACACTAAACTTTAGACACACATAATAAGTTATGTGACCATATGTACCGGATTTTGGTTACACTGAAATCATGTGTGACAAACTCGACTATATGATTTAGTCACATAAAAAATTACTTCATGTGACCATATAAAGTCTCATGATTTAGACACACAAACTAATACTCAATGTGACTAATATCAAACTTAATGATAATCGTTTTTGCCCAATTTTGCTCAAAATAACAGCCACATGAATATTTTACAACGTGACTGTTATAAATATATTGGTCACATATAATCACCTAAAATGTGGCTATAAACATCATTTAGATACACATTTGTGATATGGTGTGGCTATTATAAAGCCATATAGTCACATGATCGTGCTAAAAATTAATGTGACTATACACATTAGCTTTTGACATTCTAACACACACTAAACTTTAGACACAGATAATAAGTTATGCGACCATATGTACCGGATTTTGGCTACACTGAAATCATGTGTGACAAACTCGACTATATGATTTAGTCACATATACAATTACTTCATGTGACCATATAGTGGCATTTAGTCACAGTGTTCAAGTGTGTGACATAGATGTGTCACATTTTTTTGTGTATAACGTGACTAATGCTTCGAACTTACTCTCCATTTGTCACACGTTCCAAATTCATATGTGACTAAATAATCAGCAAAAAAATAGCAGTGCCCTTTAGCCACATAAATGTTCGAAGGTGTGGCAATACATTTCAGAATGGTCACACGATTGAAGTTTAGATATGGCTAACTAATGATGTTAATTTTATTTTTGTATCTTTAGTCACATAAATATTCTAATGTATGACGATTTGATTTCGAGCATGTGTGACCAATGCGCAGTTTTGTACTAGTGCAGACACGGTCAGTGGTGTTTTAAATTTATAAGTTTCCCTAACGATGTTGATCCTAAGGGTGTGCAAGTGTTAGGTATGACCTAGAGTCGTTCTTCAAACCGACTGAATTGAAACTTAGACGAGGCAGATGATGGCTTTCAAATTAGTAAAGGGTTTATAAAATAGTGACGGAGTTTTGGTTTTTATATTTTCTAACTTAGGCAAGCAAATAAATAAAAGCGAAATAAAATAAAGCGTAAAATAGATAAAATAAAGATAGTGTTTGCCGAGATTTCGTTAATTAAGTTATATGATGATGTTTGGAGAAACCATTTTGAAAGATATATGTTAATTATTATTCTTGGATACTTGTGATGTAAACACTAGATTCCCTACTAATTAAAATCCCATTAGCATGTCACACAGGAAGTAGGTTATAGTGAGTCTAATCAGACTGACATGCCCAACTCTCAACACTTATCTCCCAGAATACGAGGATTCCTATGCGCATGAATAGAGTGGCGGATCAATTATAAAGTCTGACCGTTCTTAACATCACAAAGTATTTAATAATAAGCAAAATCTTAATTTTAGTTTAATATTACTTTCTTATGGACAGTGACAAAAATCTAAAGGTACTAGACAAAACTGGATCTCTTAACGATTCCTCGTCTTCCTAACATATTTGTATAAAAGTTCATTTATGACTTTAAACCAGCCCTTGCTTAAGACTTCCCAATAAATCCCCTAGTTAACCACATAGTTCCTCACTTGAAGAGGTTCCGCCGCTTCAAACCGTGGCCATGTCTTGTCCTACGGTAATCCTCCATGTAGTCTTGCGGTTCCATTGTTTCATACCTTTAGAAAAATTATCTTGACACAGATGACTGACTACCTTTTATTTGGACGTCATTAAAAAGGTGTTGTAATCACACACACATTTAGTTTCTCTCACTAGTTTCTCACACTAGGTTAGTTAGTTGTTAGTTTCTTGTTAATATTTAACGAGACTAACGGAGGGGCTCTTTTGTAATATTTGTTGAAGATACTTGGAGGGGTGCTTTTGTAATATCCGAGGCTCTGCTCGTTGTAATCTTTCAGCTTATATTCAGACTACGCATTTATTACGGTTATCTCTTTCCTTATCTATTATAATGCATGCTATTGTTATTATACTAGATTTAGGATTCGTTATCATGATTAGTGAGTAGTTAGCTTGTGTGTTTGTTGTGATGTAGTTAGAAGTTATAATGGGGGATGATGTTAATTTAATATACAATTGAAAATCGTGTTATGTTTAACTTTTCATCTATGATTATAAACTGTTTTCGAAACTATCATCTTTTCTCCAATAAACGTGGTTAAAACTCTCAAAGACAAGGAGTCGCGAACCTTGTTCAAAGAGTAATTAATTATCTGAACTATCTATGCATGGTCTGATTTTGAAGCTTTAGAAATACTATAACAACCAATTGTATATTTCAACGTGAGTAATCAGGAATTTATTGGGTAATATAAAGTGAAGTCTTGTTTATATCATAGATGTGTAGACTTTAATACAAACTTAGTTAATAGAGTCCAGAGTGACTTAAATGTGCACTACGCGTAGAATACCGTAAAACGCCCTAGTACCTAGTATAGTACTGGAACCACCTCTGGTGTAGTACAAACACATGGAAGTTATGGAACGACTGTCGGTATATACACTCTAAGCTGCATTAGTGCGCGTGGCATGGAAAGCCGTAAAACGTCCTAGTACCTAGTATAGTGTTGGAACCACCTCTGGTGTAGTACAAACGCATGGGAGCTATGGAACAGCCGTTGGTGTACACATTCTGAGCAGCACTGGGTCAACCACCAGCTCTGGACTCTCACATGCCATCATACCGATGAAAAGTTAACAAACACAATTCCGAAATTAGATCTTAAATGCTCTATTTAAATTTGATTACTTCTTGATGTTAAGAACAGTTAGAGATTAAATATTGGTCTGTTGCCTTATTCATGCACCTGGGAGTTAACTCCAAGAAGGGTCACTTATCTTCACCAGACAGTGTAGGGGGTTGAGCAGCCCGATCTAATCAGAATCACTATGACCTAGTAGTCAGTGACATACTGTTTGAGAAATCAGGCAGTAGGGTACTAGTGTTTAGACCACAAGTAATCTAAGGCATGTAGAACACAAACATTTAGGATAAACGTTTTCAAAACTCAAATAATACATCATCCTCCCCCTCCCCCCCCCCCCCCCCTCCCCCCCCCCCCCCCCCCCCCAAAAAAAAAAAAAAGAAAAAAGAAGGCTAACGAAACCCCAACAAACACTCCTCTCCGTACTGATTATCACCTGTTATTTTATTTTGTTGTTTATTTAGTTTAATTTAGGACCTAAGTAAAAATCCCAATCAAAACTCATTTTAAAACATCTACTAAATCGAATCGATCGTTCCGACAACTTTGTTTCACAATACGGTTGATCTTAAGAACGACCCTGAGTCATTACTTACCGCTAACTAGCCATAGTCATAAGTAAAACTTAAGTCCCATGCTCTATAACTTTAAAACTTTCCTGATCAGCGCCTCGACAGTTGGAGCAATGACATTGGTAACTCCTGACCGACCGCCGGGTCGCAATCAAGGAATATCATGTGTTACAATTTTTTTTTCACACTTTTAAGTGTTGAAAAGTTGTAATTTCTTCACACTTATAAGTGTAAGCTTTTATTTCTTACATATATAAGTGTGAAAAATCTAATATTTTTCAAAAAATTATTAAAAATGTAAAGAAAAAAGTGTGATAAGATGACATTTTTTGTAGATTAATACGTTTTACCATATCTCACATGTTTCCAATGATCTAATATTTCATACAAATTTACATTTATCATCATATCTCACATGTTATATGATCTGATATCTACCATATAACACATCAAATATCATGTTAATTTACTAATGTAGTCCTCATATGTCACATGTTTTTTACAGCCAATTATATCCTTGTTTTCATGTGATCTTATGGTTATAGACCAAGTACATAAATCACATGTTATTTACGACACTAATTATATCATTTTTTTCCATGTGAGTTTAGTGCTATAAATTCCAACCACAAACCCTCGGAGTTTGTACATCCATCTTTTCACGACCCCAATTTTCTTACACATATGATGGGTTCGTATCATCAAACTCTTCTCTTTACAATCTTATCCATCTTCTTTTTAAGCTCCGTTTTCTTAGACATTTCCCCTGCTCTGGGCGACAAGACGATCAACTCTGATTGGACCCCCATAGAAAATCCGAATAAAGACCTCGCTGCGAAGGAGGGTGGGAAGTTTGCAGTAGATGAACACAACGGCCACAGTCGGACTTCACTAGTATATATTTGACAGTGTGGTAGACGGTGAGACAAAAAGTGAAGCTGACGGAAGCCATTACAACTTGACAATTACAGCCAAAGATGGTGACGCAATCGGGAAGTATTTAGTCTATCTTATTGACAGACCGTATCAAAATGGTTTTGTGCTTGTGTCTTTTAAAGGGCCTATATAGGTCAAAGTATATCATGATGTTGCCATTGATGAATAGATTTTTGTCGTTTTTAACGTTTGATCCATTGTTCCCCCATGATATCTAAAAAGTGAACAAAAATTAAAATATTTTTGATTGTGAAATTTTCTTTTTTGAAATTTTTTTTATAGAAATGTGTAACGTCTATATTTTCCAAATATTTAGTATTCAACTACTATTTTGATCGATGTCCATGTCCCAAACCCAAAATTGCTGGCACTGACTTAAACAGACACCAATTTCCCTGTGTTGTTATCAAGTGATAGTCAAGACATTCGTTTACGTACGACCTATATTGATATCGACTAGCATAATACATACACGATCAATGAGGTCAACAATTATTTTCGTTTGACGACGTGTTGCTTCATACATCAATTGATTTTGTTTGATGCACGTGAAAAGGTACAACATTGTGGTTGATTCCAAAAACCAAAGGAACAACATTGTGGTTGATTCAATTATGAATGTTGTAGCATGTTATATAGAAGGTTGTTGAAATAGAAATCTTACATAGAATGGTTTTGATCATTGCAAGATTTCCATCAGAGAAGATCGAGATTTTAAAAATCATACTCAAATGCTACTCTAATAACTTACACACGTGTTTTAAAAGTCCACCGTCCAATACTATAAGGGGTGTTCACGGGTCAGATCGGTAAATTGTGACCTGCTCTCTACGGGTCGGCTACTTCATTTTACTATTCGAAACCGACCCGCAACAGGGTACCTAAAACTAAGCGGTTACCCATAGTTCGGGACTTCGGGTTGTGGATAATCCATTCACAAAGATTACGGTCGAGTCAACTTGAATAAAAAGATGTTAACCTACTATCCATAACATTATATTTAGATATGATTTGTAAAGTTCAAATCATACTAATTTTGTCTTATTAGTTATTACAACAACTAAACTAAAAACACAGGCGTTGGTCATATGATTATGATAAATTCCCTATATATGACTCGTCGAAAAACTATGATGCTATACGGTGTTAAAATTGCCTAATTAATATAACAATTACATCAAACATATTAATACAAATAATCATACTTATAATAACTTTTGCATTCTCAAATAATAATCATACGATGATGTACATATAGTTTGTAAATGTTGACATGATCGATTTCTATTACGGAGTTTTATACTCATAAGATAATGTAACGAAAAATGAATGTATGTAGATTTAGTATATAGATTACTTACTAAAAAAAATTCGATTAGGTTCGGGTATGCGCGGATAATGACGATTTTTTAAATTCAGATCAAGTGGATCGGCTCGGTTTTACGTAAGGTGTTCACGGGTCAAATCGATTCGGATAGTAGCTAGATTATGACCCGTGCTTTACGGGGCGGGTACTCCATTTCACTATCTGTAACCGACCCTACCCACACTATGAGTACCTGAAACTAGGTGGTTATCTTCAGTTCGGGTTACAGGTAATCCATCTTTTTAACATTGCTATTACTTCGAGCACTAGATTACAAACGGATATATATGGCGGTGAAAAAAGCCATCTGAAACGGTGAACAACCCGCCCCTGATGCCCGCGCCACTAAAGAGGGATACTTGTTTATAGCGGTCAAACGACCGCTACAAATTGTCATATTAGGAACGGGAAAAAGAACAAAGGCATGAAGTAAAAGACATACAAAATCATTATCCACCAAGCAATTTAACAATCTAACAAACTAACACCGATCCAACAAGTGAACTTTGTACAAAGACATACAATCTAACAAGGGATAATACACAAATAGGTCACTATACTTTACGAAAATGTTCATCTAGGTTACTAAACTTTAAAAATGTTCAATTGGGTTACTTGCCTTTTAGAAATGTTCAATTAGGTTACCAAACTTTAGTCATAGTTGCTATAGACAATATGACGCCATAAACTAAACTTAAAAATGTTCAATTGGATCACTATTTTTTAACTTAAATTAAGCAAAATAGGCAGGATGACACCAATCAACAAGTATATATAGTGATCCAATTGAACATTTTTAAAGTTTGATAATCCATATGAACATTTTCGTAAAGTATAGTGACCTATTTGCGTATTATCCCATCTAACAACAAGCAAACAACATTCTTAACTTTAAGAATTTTCATTGTATTTTATATTACACCGTAACAATTAATAACACATTGTATATCTATAAATTAACTTTTAATTAATAACGCACTTATATTGCAATACATCATCAAACTAGTGTATCGACCCGTGGATTCACGGGTTAGTTAATGATAATAAATCGGTTAATAATAGATTTCAAGGACCATACTACAGTAGATGAAAAAAGTGTTATCAACACATTCATGAAAAGTGTCAACACACATTAAAAATCCTCAAAACTTTTATATAAAACAATCTATAACACCCTCACATTTTGATAAATGTATTTTACAACCGTAAGCGATGTCCCGAACAAAACTTTACATTTTAAATACAATTACATTCAATAATTCAAAATACAACCGTTGGGTGTTATATAAATCCAAACATCACGATATTTAACAAAACTAATATCAGAGTTAACGCAGTAGTTGTCAAACATTCATCACAGGTCAACACCTTCTTGCCTGACCACCCTGTCAAGTCATAACCTGCAAGAAGTAATTTAAAGTGGTGGGATTAGCACAACTGCTAAGTGAGATAGAACCGTAACCAACAGTCCAATCTAGCAATAACAATTTTAATCACAACAAATAATCACAGTCACAATCACATAATTTCACACAACATCAGAGGATCGGTGGTCCTTGAGGCAGCCCAAAACCAGTAAAAAGCTCCTCAAACAACTCTTAGTAACCCCACTGAGCTGTAGACCACGACAGCGGTTATTCAATAACCCAACTGAGCTGCTGGTCCAAACAGCGGTTAACCGATAGCTAGTTACTACTTTCACACGACCTAATTTCCTATTAACGACATGTACAAGGAAATCTCTGTCGTCCAACAATAGTAACCAAGCCCAATCATCTTGACCTCTGATTTATCACATATGCCCAATGGTCAACTAATCACAATCACATAGCAGACTAAACAGTCTATCAAACAGTAAATCAACGTTCACTTGCTGTAACCAAACCTGTTACAGCTAAATCACACTGAAGGTACAGAACCACTCACCAATACCTCAGCTGCACGCTCAGAGATCTAATATTACTGAGCCTTCTCTGGTTTATCTGAACTCACCACAAACATCACAAGTCAGTAATTTGTCAATCAACAATAAATTTATGTTATAATAAGTAAAACATGTTATAATTATATAACATATCACATCGTCACAATTCACAATATATATCATATCACTTATATCGCCACTTTATATGTTAAGTCTTTAGCAAGACTTATCTATTCACATTATGTATATCATCACAATTATCATCATAATCTATGTAAGATTAGTCTACTATCACAAACACTAGTATCATACTAATTTCATTATATCATCCACTAAGTTGTTAATTATGTTAAACCACAAGTCAGTTCATAATCACTACCTCATTTCAATCTATCATTACGCCATTTCACTCACTAATCACAGCTAACAACATGAAGAAAACGTTTAAATAAGATTTATAATGAAAAAAGTCAATTTGCTGCGTTGGGACCATTTAGCCGCCGGCTAAATGGTTTGACCGCCGGCTAAATGCCCTGCGATCCCTTCCTGTTCTAACCAAATTTCGAATTTCACACTCCACAATCACAACTCAGACATATAATCGATTATAGCAGATACCTAGCAACAACTAATCATCATATAATCTAATATATCATCTTTTAATCATCAATTTCACATATTAATCCATAACCCTAACTCATATATTCAAAGATATATATGAAGAACACTTACAAATTGATGAACCAAGAAGATAGTAAGCTGATGATGATGATGAATTAGGATGAATCACAGAACAAACTTCAATTTCCCTTTCTTTTTCTATTTCAATTTCATATGTATGTGTTTTGATTTCATCAGGAAGGAAATAAAAGGAATAGGGGAAATAAAGAAATAAAGGTCGGCCCTCACTAACCGACTTAACTATACGGGTATAATTTAATACCCCTTCTCAACCTATTCCTTTACCCTTTAAACATTCTACAAACATAAAAAAAAAAAAAAATAACAAAAAGCAAAAATTATCTTACCTCTATCTAATTAACTGCAAGGAATCCTCTATTTCTTACTTGCAATTCTACCCTATAATCAAAACCCAACTAAATATTGAGCTCCTTTACCACAAAACCAAAATAAAAAAAATAAAATAAAATAAAAAATAAAAACAAAAAAAAACCATTGAGCTATTTGTAACAAACTATTGATCAAAACCCAAAAAAGAACTATATACATGAAAAAATACAAAAGAAATTACAAACCCCCTAGCTTAAAACCAATCTAACTCATGTTGCATTCTTTATGAAACCCACCATAGTGAAATAAATAAAAGATGAAAGATCAATTGATATTGCATTTTTAATGAAACAAACACCTCTATTGCAGACAAACACATATGCATTTTTCTTCTATATGTATGTAGACAAATAACAAAAATAAGGAGGTGTTTAAAGGGTAAAGGAAAACAAACCTTCTTGAGTGATCAGTGTATGTCAATCTAATAATTCATCTTCCACGAGTGGATGATTCGAACCTTCAGCTTACATGAATCATTAAGAGTGTCTAGATCACAAATAAAGTTATATATATATGATTCATTTTCCATGAATCAAATGAAGTAAACAAAACACACTGAAGAAAAACTGTATGCAAGTACAAACCAAGATAACTCTTATGTATCTTAAGAGCACCAAAAAAACTACTTCCAGTTGTAGTTCATCAAGAATAGCACGCATAAACAAAGTTATAGAAACGTGAATTGATGAACCTTTATGGTAAGTGATTTTTCGTTGATGCAACATCATCACCACTGTTCCAGTTTCAAAACCTACAAAGATTTTAAAACAAAAAGGCTTTTTTACTAAGTTGAAAAACTAAACAAAATGACAAAAATGAATAACACAAATCAGGAGAAAAAGATGAACATTAAACGTTTAAGTGAAAAAATGGGTACTTGACAAACTCCTCTAACTAAATTTGTCCTTGGCATTTTATCAAACACATGGTGTGGTCCTTGAAGATGCATATCTTTTGCCTTAATTCACAAAATTATAACGTTTTTAATGCACTTAAGAAGATTACAGAAGTATGTATTTCAATATAAACAATAATTTAAGGTCTAGAGATACCAAAAACTTACTGCCCGACTTTCAAATATGGAGACACCAAACTCCAAACGCAGACCACCAGATCACAATATGTAGGACTACTTTCACCATTATCCATGTACCTATAAGAAAATCGATTTACAGAGGTTGAGAAGAAGAATTGTGACATCCGTCACCAAAACCCTATTCATAGGTTCATTTCCTATAACCATTTCTTAGGTGTATTCATGTACGTAAATAATGTGGAGAAATAAATTAAGTATTCTTAGTTTAAACTATGTGAGACATTTAATTCTCATATAGTGTTCAAAAACTCGAATCAATCCTCGTACGCGGATGGATTAAAAGTTAGGATAATATTAATCAAGTAATAATAATAAATAATAATATAATATGGATAATAGGTATGATGATAATAATAATAATCGTATAATAACAATAATAAGGAATGAAACGGTGAGAGTAAAGAAATAAATAATAAAATAATAATAATCATCTTATCATCTAATCTAGTAACAATAATAGAATAATAACATAACTTAAAGATTATTTGAATGAGTATACAAATAATAGTATAGTAATAATAATTAATAAAATGACATTAACATTGTATCATGAGGCTGGATGTCTCGGGTGTGTCTGCCGAATTATGGGCAAAATTTGGCCCAAGACCCAAACCCATCCTTAAACCCTAGTCTCGATCACCAATTAAATTACCCTAATAAATATAGACTTATATTAAACTCTAAACACTTGTTGATATCTTTAATAAATCATCCTTGGGGTTGCTATGGGGAGAGCCGATTGAAACAAAGACAACTTCTTTCAAGTCGAGTTCAAGAATTGCTTCCGTGTATTCTCGTTTGTGTTCTATATAGGTATAATCATAAAGCCTAATCGATATATTTTTATTTTACTTTTATGTTTCTGAAATATATATAAGGGTCGATTTATATGTTGGGGATTGAATATATTGGGTAAAAGTGAATTGCAAACCGAAAGATTATATACTCGTTAACTTTAGATTCTGCCTAAAATTTTCAGTCGTGAACCGTGGCTGATTTGACCCTTTTGCGTACGTTTTCAGGCTTTGGCCAAAACACAAAAGTTGTAGATCTCGAAGTTTTACATAAACTCGCGAGGTTTCGGCCTCTAAAACGCAATATATGATTTTATAAAAATTTATTTGTAAACTGCTATTAAGTGTGACGAATTTTTTTAGAAAAAAGTCGATGATATTACATCGGTTTGATCAAATTATTTTCTGGTATTTTGGGAGTTGTAAAGAATGTTTAAGACTATATTTTTCTGTAAACAAATCACATTATAAAATGTTAAGATTTAATTTATATATTTAATTTAAAAAGAATGAGTTATGTAAAGGGGTTTTAGTTGTTACAAATGGTTATGTCTAAATTGTCTTTTATCATGTCCTCATATAATAAGTTTTATACTCTAATTATATGATAACATTATAAAGGTTTTAAGTTAAGAGTTAATAAAATTATATTTTATTCTTTACTTGAAAAGAAGATGGTTAAAATATATGGAAAATTCAAACAATCAACTAAGATATAATAACTAGTTATAGTTTTGCCTAGGTTATTAATCTATACGAATTTATATGTAGATTGACGTACTGTTGGTGGATTCATTTTGAGATGATACTTACTTTGCTATTTAAGGTGAGTTTTGCGGCCCCATTTTCTTACTTATTTTCAAATTGGGGGAGAAGTATGCTCGTATGGTTTATTATCATTTTCTGCTGTGAAACGTATTTGTTTTCATTTTTGGACATTTGCATGAAATGTATGACACTATGTGAAGTATGTGCATTTGGTTGTTGGATTCATTATCATTGTAAGGCCTTACTCTTTCGGGAGTGAGTACCTGATGTATACATTATTCTTGGTATACATTAAAGTCATGTTGTTTCAAAAGGCCTTAGTACCTAATGTTATACGTTATGTATACATTAAAGCCATTATGAGTAGCTACTGCATTCACATGGGTTGTTTGGTCATACTTCTTCGTGGGGTGATGACAGTGTGTTGAGGTGTTTCATTTACATTATTTCACTTATGTGTACATTTTCATTGCATTGTCCTAACTCGTATCTTTATCACAGCAAATGTTTTTTTTGTGTCATTTATAAACCTGCGGAACTCACCAACCATTGTGTTGACACTTTTTGAGCATATCTTTTCAGGTAGCATTAGTGGAACTAAGACTGAGGACAAGAAAGCTTAGTGGACCGATTAGGTTGCATTAAGTGTTACTTCAAGACATATGACATTTGGTTTTAGTATTTCGGTGGTTGAGAAAGGCGTGTTTTGCCTTAACATTTATATTGTGGGATGTTAGTTTGCTAATTTGTTTCCTTGTTGATATGTACGCGTAGCGTGAACCACTATTCATGTTACAAGTATCATAACACATTGGAGTTTTATCTTCATATAGATTCTTTATAATAATGTGTTGTGATCCTATCGTCGTTATATTCCGTTGTTTCCGCTTTAGACGGGGTGTGACAGATTGGTATCAGAGCCATTGTTTATAGAGATCTAGGTGGATTGACCTAGACTATAAATAAGGAACCTGCATATAGAACATGAATTAGGAACTACGTGTGCATGAAACTATATGTGCTTATTCGAAACGATGTGTACTTACATGTCACTCAAGATGGACTTATCCACTAGGATATATACTTATTTGCTACATTGACGACGTGTACTCATTCGCATTCTGATTCTCGAGCAGGACATGCTCCATTAGTGGTTTCTGCATGTGCCCGCACACCCGAGAGGGTTGTGTAGCCTTAACGGCAAGGAGTCATTAATCTATCTATCAATACTATATCGATCATAGTATCATTTTCTTATAATTCGTGCTACATTTAGATTTCAATATGTAGGAACAAGGTTGAACATTGTGATATAGGATTTGGTAATAAGTACATATATGAAAGGATACCCTAACAATTATGGCGGCCGACGTAATTGCGAAGGTATCACGACATATATGTGTTTATATGACCATATTCGAATATCCAATGTGTCGCCTTCAAAGTCGGTTGACGACGTAAAAATCTCGACTCTATTGTTTTGAATTCATGATCCTTAGTCATTGGTTTAACATACATTTCTGACCTGACCTTATCCAAACTGCTCATCTATTCTAAACTAGTACGTACCTTAAATTGTGGTTGACATGCCGCCAAGACATTCTACTCGAAATTCTAAAAACGTAACGAGAGCGAAGGGTGATAAATATAAAAGTGTAAATCATGTACTAGGTAAACATCATTGTAAGACATGGAAATCGTATCGTGAGAATAATGGACGCGGATAATAACTCGCTAATGAATAACCGTGCGAAAACTTTATTAAATCATTACTCACTAGAATCAAAATTATTGGTTCATTATCCCTCAAATTTTGTTGGATATAATCATATTTTAACTTCCTTGGAAAATTTCACATTACAACCACAAATCACACGATAATCTTCTCTTGTCAGTGATGTAATCATCACTTGGCCACTCTCACATTATCGCAACTAAGTTTCTAATCTCTTTTGCAAGTTTGCCCAAGATCTTGATATCTTTTGGACATGCATTCGAATTCTCCGTATTGCATGGCAATTTCACCTAAGGTCTCCAATGCCACATTTTACAATAGGACGTAACTGAACAAGGCTATTCTTAACATGCATTATATTCTCGGTTTTTAAACCATTTGACTACAACATCCGTAAGAATTAAAGTGAATCTAAAACATACCTACACCATAATCTCTGCCAATATCACGATTGCAACACGGGTGAATCAAACTTTTCCTAAGGACCTTATTAAAACCACTTGTTGATGTGTTGGTAATGAAAAACTTGGCAATGATTACCATATTCAACCAACCCGTTATTATCTATACTACTTAATGAAAGAGGTTTGAACGAAGAAGAAGGTTAAGTCAACCTATTCAATGGCCCCTCAACTAAAATATATAACCATTGATGATATATTTAAGTGATGGCTTAAGATTCTCCTACTAAAATCGTTGGTACCCAAAATAAATTATACCATTTTGAAACTCTCTATGTCTTGGAACCTGTAACAATTATGATTTACTACCCTCCCATATCTGAAAATAAATCAAACAACATAACATAATAACCTCCATTTCCTTTAATGTCTACAACTAAAAATTTAGTGCTTCAAGCTTTGTAATATATTTCATTTCTACATGACACATCATCGCATCAGCTCTCAAGGGGAAAATTCACTCATAATGTTGGTATAAAATCGAAGAAATTCCCAGTTGTAACTATTCTAAGAGAGATTCAAATAACGAGATAGACGTTGAATTTGAGATTTGCAAATGCCCAGCTCCAATAATGAAACTATTTTATTGTGTCACCTAACATTAAGAACTTAATCAACAATAACATTTGGTTATCACTAAGTCAAAAGGAAATACAAAACTAATGAGCGTTCATAATCTCCACGAGTATAACAAGCACACCGATGAAATGGACAAGAGGAAATCATGAGGAAATCGTTTGTTGACACGTTGAAATGAATTCACGTATCTTATGCCATATTGTGCACTAACATGAGAATGGTTCCCTACTAATCCATACGAAATAAGACTATGGATCTTAAAAATTATCTAAAAAAAAAAGTTCAGTGAAATGATCTCGAGATCTAATAAAAAAAAACAATTACAAAGTGAAAATCAAGATATCCACAATATATATATATATATATATATATATATATATATATATATATATATATATATATAAATCGATCGATAAGGAATCAATAGAACAGTTCACATAAGGCATCGGCCTTAAATCTAAATTTGTACGTATGATATCTCTTATCGATGTTCTTTCACTGACCATCACATTGTGTGAGGGTATATTACTAGCGTTATCAAATTGATACATAAAAGGGGATTACTCCAAACTAAAGAACCAATTATGCCTTCAAACGGAACCAAACTCTGATTATAGTCGGCATTTAAACATTAATAAAGCTTAAGCTAAACAACACATTTATTTCACCAATAGTTATGAAAATTTTGAAAAACACAGCACGAGCCTAAACGGGGGGATAAACTTAGTTAAAAACTTGCTGGAAATAATACAAAACGACATGGAGGAACCAATGGACACGATGAAACACGTGGTACGACACTAACCTGCCAACACCCAACCTAAAGATTATTTTCCGTAAAAAAAAAAAAAAAAAAAAACAACTTAGACCAGTATAAGATTTAAATTTTTTTTTTATATTATTATTCATTCAACAAGTTTGGAAGCTATTGTCTTTGAAATGTGAGCAAATAACCAAATAGTTATTCCACACTATGGCAGTATATGGAAATTTCTCATGATTAATTTAAACAATCTGTGAATCCTAAGGCGCTACTTATTAAGATAATCTTTTATATACTATTTCACATCATAAATTTAACATTTGCGATGACCACCAATAACAACTATTATTATTCATTCTTTCATTCACAGAATGGTCAGCTATCAATATCAATCACAACTACTTACTTCTTACTTGTTTACCGCGGCATAGCACGGGAATTTTAGTAGTCCGTAAATAATGAAATTTCGATGCGCGAGAACATACAACTATGAGATTAGACCAAATCAAATTCCTTTAGATTTTAGGATGAAATCTAAGTTTACACTTACTCACCCCCCTTATACAAATAAACTGTTATAACCTTACCAAGAGACGCTCTGGTATGTATGAACTTTTCTTCCTTTGTTGACATTGTGGATTGATCTTCCTTGGCGACTCAACCCTTTCATATACATATGGTTACTCTCACCTAAACATGTAAAAAAAAATGGAATCAACATCTAAAATACAATAGATTTAACAATCAGCAAGCTCACTTATATTCGTAAGGGACTAGAATTAAACATACAATACACTTAGGACAAATTGAGAACAAAATTGAAGTTTAAATCATTGAGACTCATTTTCGTATAGTCTGTATTTCATTGTGTCAAATTGAACCTAACTGTGATTGTTCCACGTTAGACCCAAGTTTTCAGTGTGGGAACCTTATACAAACTCTGTAGAATCAACAAATTGTATGCTAGTATAAAAAAAAAAATATTTTTCACTTATTTGGTCAAGACCATTCATTAATAATCATTTATCTTTCCGCGCCTATAATTCAGCTACAAGCCTTACGTGTGTAAGCCACATGTATGGATTGCTACACAACATAAATGAACTTCGATAAATCAAAGTCTAGTACAAAACCATATAAATTAACTACCCATGAGATTTGGAATCAAGAAACACCCTTTTTGATGTTGAGAACGTACCATTTACAAATACCAAATTTCTTTCACTTTCTTAACGGACCAAATGAATTCGTAGTATACGTAAACAAATAGGTTCAATAACCTATCAATCGAAGGGACGGATGGAGCGAATGGAATTCGCGATACATAATCAGTGATAAGTCTCTTATGAGTAAATTGCAAAAAAAAAAAAAAAAAAAAAAATCGAGATGGAGTTTAAAACAACATTGTGGTCATAGGGCCGGTAAAAGCTACGGGACAAGAAGTCAAGTAGCAGAAAATTTAATGTTATCACTATGGTTAGGATAAGATATAAGGTTATGTAAGAATTCAAAATAACTTAGGAACAAGGGGGCCATAATAAACTCGAAACCCATGTCTATTCCATAATAACGTGTTCAGTAATAATTTTGATTTAATTTCGGGACGAAATTCCCTAAACGGGGGGATACTGTGACATCCGTCACCAAAACCCTATTCATAGGTTCATTTCCTATAACCATTTCTTAGGTGTATTCATGTACGTAAATAATGTGGAGAAATAAATTAAGTATTCTTAGTTTAAACTATGTGAGACATTTAATTCTCATATAGTGTTCAAAAACTCGAATCAATCCTCGTACGCGGATGGATTAAAAGTTAGGATAATATTAATCAAGTAATAATAATAAATAATAATATAATATGGATAATAGGTATGATGATAATAATAATAATCGTATAATAACAATAATAAGGAATGAAACGGTGAGAGTAAAGAAATAAATAATAAAATAATAATAATCATCTTATCATCTAATCTAGTAACAATAATAGAATAATAACATAACTTAAAGATTATTTGAATGAGTATACAAATAATAGTATAGTAATAATAATTAATAAAATGACATTAACATTGTATCATGAGGCTGGATGTCTCGGGTGTGTCTGCCGAATTATGGGCAAAATTTGGCCCAAGACCCAAACCCATCCTTAAACCCTAGTCTCGATCACCAATTAAATTACCCTAATAAATATAGACTTATATTAAACTCTAAACACTTGTTGATATCTTTAATAAATCATCCTTGGGGTTGCTATGGGGAGAGCCGATTGAAACAAAGACAACTTCTTTCAAGTCGAGTTCAAGAATTGCTTCCGTGTATTCTCGTTTGTGTTCTATATAGGTATAATCATAAAGCCTAATCGATATATTTTTATTTTACTTTTATGTTTCTGAAATATATATAAGGGTCGATTTATATGTTGGGGATTGAATATATTGGGTAAAAGTGAATTGCAAACCGAAAGATTATATACTCGTTAACTTTAGATTCTGCCTAAAATTTTCAGTCGTGAACCGTGGCTGATTTGACCCTTTTGCGTACGTTTTCAGGCTTTGGCCAAAACACAAAAGTTGTAGATCTCGAAGTTTTACATAAACTCGCGAGGTTTCGGCCTCTAAAACGCAATATATGATTTTATAAAAATTTATTTGTAAACTGCTATTAAGTGTGACGAATTTTTTTAGAAAAAAGTCGATGATATTACATCGGTTTGATCAAATTATTTTCTGGTATTTTGGGAGTTGTAAAGAATGTTTAAGACTATATTTTTCTGTAAACAAATCACATTATAAAATGTTAAGATTTAATTTATATATTTAATTTAAAAAGAATGAGTTATGTAAAGGGGTTTTAGTTGTTACAAATGGTTATGTCTAAATTGTCTTTTATCATGTCCTCATATAATAAGTTTTATACTCTAATTATATGATAACATTATAAAGGTTTTAAGTTAAGAGTTAATAAAATTATATTTTATTCTTTACTTGAAAAGAAGATGGTTAAAATATATGGAAAATTCAAACAATCAACTAAGATATAATAACTAGTTATAGTTTTGCCTAGGTTATTAATCTATACGAATTTATATGTAGATTGACGTACTGTTGGTGGATTCATTTTGAGATGATACTTACTTTGCTATTTAAGGTGAGTTTTGCGGCCCCATTTTCTTACTTATTTTCAAATTGGGGGAGAAGTATGCTCGTATGGTTTATTATCATTTTCTGCTGTGAAACGTATTTGTTTTCATTTTTGGACATTTGCATGAAATGTATGACACTATGTGAAGTATGTGCATTTGGTTGTTGGATTCATTATCATTGTAAGGCCTTACTCTTTCGGGAGTGAGTACCTGATGTATACATTATTCTTGGTATACATTAAAGTCATGTTGTTTCAAAAGGCCTTAGTACCTAATGTTATACGTTATGTATACATTAAAGCCATTATGAGTAGCTACTGCATTCACATGGGTTGTTTGGTCATACTTCTTCGTGGGGTGATGACAGTGTGTTGAGGTGTTTCATTTACATTATTTCACTTATGTGTACATTTTCATTGCATTGTCCTAACTCGTATCTTTATCACAGCAAATGTTTTTTTTGTGTCATTTATAAACCTGCGGAACTCACCAACCATTGTGTTGACACTTTTTGAGCATATCTTTTCAGGTAGCATTAGTGGAACTAAGACTGAGGACAAGAAAGCTTAGTGGACCGATTAGGTTGCATTAAGTGTTACTTCAAGACATATGACATTTGGTTTTAGTATTTCGGTGGTTGAGAAAGGCGTGTTTTGCCTTAACATTTATATTGTGGGATGTTAGTTTGCTAATTTGTTTCCTTGTTGATATGTACGCGTAGCGTGAACCACTATTCATGTTACAAGTATCATAACACATTGGAGTTTTATCTTCATATAGATTCTTTATAATAATGTGTTGTGATCCTATCGTCGTTATATTCCGTTGTTTCCGCTTTAGACGGGGTGTGACAAGAATGAAAAACAATATGGTCCTTATAAACTCTATGAACATTAAGCAACATTTTTTAATCACTGTGAAAAACATGAAGAAAAAAACTAAGATAAACATTGAAATTAAAACCATATTATAAACCTAACAAAACCCTAATACAAATAACTGATCATCCATTAAGTAAGCTTATAAATACTTGTATATGCGATAATGCGATAATGTGATTTTGGATACAAAAAGATTTCGCCAGCCATCTATATATACAAGTGAAGTTTTTGCATTTGGAGAGAGAATTTTGCAAATTCTGCAAATGCATGTAGTCATGCAAGATACACTTTACAATGGAACCAATATATTTGCAAGTGAATATGAGAGAGTGCATGTACTTTTGTCTTATTGCATTTGGAAAAGAATATTGATGAATGATCAAACGGTTTATAAAATGTTATTATACTTTTGTCATGTAGCATTTGAAAGTGAATATGCATGCAAGACTTGAGTGTAAGACCTGAGTGTAACTCGATGCAAGCAAACATTATGATAAAAGTGCATGCACTTTTGTCATGTAGCATTTGAAAGTGAATATGTATGCAAGTGGAACTCGATGAAAGAAGAACTGAGAAGAAAAGATGCTTGTGCATGAACTCGTGCAAGCAATAGAACATTAACAGATTAACAGATAAACATATTTCAGAAAATTCAAAACTATGAGAAAATGACACGTAGCTATTCTCACCATATTAAGCCACCTCAACATGAAAGCAGCGAATGATTGGGCCAAACTTGTTGCATGACGTCAGCTTAATCCCCCGTTTAATATATATATAGATAATACATATTGCTTCATGAGATATGAATATCTATATATATATATATATATATATATATATATATATATATATATATATATATATATGTGTGTGTGTGTGTGTGTGTGTGTGTGTGTGTGTGTGTGTGTGTGTGTGTGTTATATATGATATATATAATATCAACAACAAAAATTTTCGAATATAAAATACATATCATGAGTGATGCGATATATGTAATAATATATTTAGAGTAAATAACTAAAACAATTTAAATGTTAGATTAGTGGTTGGTTAATAACTTGCTCTTTATGAATGTGGTCTCTAACTTTAATTTGTCCAGCATAGGCATGAAAACAATCCCAACATAAGAATCACCTTCTATATATAATACCAACAAAATTAGGGTAAATGGCGCAGATCGGCAACGAACTTTCCCTTTTTTGTCTAGTTAGGGTATGAATCCAATTTATTATACGGGTCGGTAACGAACTTTCAAATTATGTTTCGAGTTAGGTAACGAACTTTTTTTCACCTAACTCAAAAAGTTCGTTACCTAACTCGAAACATAATTGAAAGTTTGTTACCTAACTCGAAACATAATTCGAAAGTTTGTTACCTAATTCAAAACATATATTGGGCACGAACTTTCGAATTATGTTTCGAGTTAGGTAACAAACTTTCAAATTATGTTTCGAGTTAGATGAAAAAAAAGTTCGTTACCTAACTCGAAACATAATTTGAAAGTTCGTTACCAACCTGTATAATATATTGGGTTCATACCCTAACTCGACAAAAAAGGGAAAGTTCGTTGCCAATATGCGCCATTAACCCACAAAATTAACACTCCAACTTACACTGTAAATTACAATCCAATTCAAAAGGGCCTAAAGGCTTTTAAAGTTTAGGAAGTAAATTTATTACTTTATATATATATATATATATATACACACACACACACACACACACACACACAAAACCTTGAGCCCCTGCGATGCACGAACATTTAATTATATTAATTTGTAAGTTTAGTGTTCTTAATTAAAAGAGACAATTATTATTCAAAGTGAATGAAAATGAAAATGATTAGTACATAAATCAAACTATAATGGATGGACTTATATATATATTAGCAGTTAATATATCAAGTATGATGTAGTCTTCTCATATTCTTAAGAGCGGCTAAAATTTGAGCATCTACTCACTTCTCACGGTAACACCGATCTTGTCACCGTGTCAATGACAAAAGTAACAACCATTAGTTACAAAATTATGTTAAGTTTTAACATGTGTGTTGAGCCCTTGCGATACACGATAATTAGAAGATGAAAATTAATCATATATTTTTTAAGTTCTCAATTGTATTCATATTATTGAAAGTTGGAAATTTATTATTAAAGATTTATTAGTAACATATACCATAATGCACGCAAAATAATCAAATATACATTTACTCAGACGATAAATGGGTTGGCATATTTAAAATTCTTTTTAAATGGTGAGAATTTCATTATATAATGAGACATCACTACTTTTAATAAATAGAGTGCTAATAAGTTGACATATCATCTTGTCGAAACTATGATTATATATATGTATAAATATAGATAAATAAATAGATTTATAGACAGATGTGAGGCTCATATCGAGATGGAAAGTCAATGATTTTTTGTTAAAAATATATATTGTCGAAATGTCGAGATTTTCATATGATCATTAGTAGAGAATAATATGGCATTAAATGAGTTACAACTCAATTAGTGACTATGTGATATAATTTTTCAGTTTATTTTTATTATAATCATATTTTTCATGTATAAATTAGGTATTTGCCATCTTTTACATCATATACGTTATTATAGTCTATTTGAATATAATCGGAATACATAAAAATTTTCAGCATCCTATTATATTGATTTAAAAATAATTTTTAAAGATGGTAGTTGATGATGATAATATTAAGTAATTGCAATGTATGAGATATTAATAAGAAAATGAATTCATTTTTATGTAGGAAAAAAATGTTATCAATTAAATGTAATGCAAGAATTTAAAAAACTATTATAATAATGTATGAGAAAAATGAATTAGGACTCCTCACAAAAATAAAAGGTAGCTTGTTAAAATTTTAAAATATTGAAAAATTTTAAGATGAGATTGTTAGAAATTATAAAGATTTTTAAGAAAAAGTAATATGATGATGTGGCATAACTAAGAAGCATGGAAAAACCTTTGTTATATATATATATATATATATATGAGAGAGATCAAGAGGGAAACATTAATTTTGGGGGAAATGTAATATTCATCACGAAGAATCTTAACTTTGTCAATACATAATAAAAAAAAGAACTAATTTTATTAGTAAATAATAATCAAAATCGAGGATTGCTCCATTTTAAAAACCCATATTCACTTAAAAAAAACTAAATATATCACAAACTGTATGTCTATATATTATAAAAATTACATATTCGGAATCAACTTCTTTTTATCTTCAATTATAGATCTCACAAGCTATACTTTCAACAAGGTTTTTTTTTTTTTCATTTTTTATGGGTTTTAAAATTTTGTAATGTGAAATCACATGTGATTTAACACTAAAAGTAATAACACACGCTTATATCTCCTATTAAACTTTAAATTCAGATCATTGATGATTTAAAAAGATTTAAACATGAAAAAATAAGTTGTAATCGCATGCGATTGAACATCAAAGTATCAATCACATGTGATTAAAGAGTAATCAAATACGAATTTTCAAATCACTGACTATAATCATACAATTAAGTAAAAATCAAGTTGAAATCATACATAAATTATCATATCTCGATAAGTTGCTCATCAAATATCAATATTTGAATGAAAATCATATTTGATTATATCACAAATCACATGTCATTAAATGTACAACAAACAATAACATGTGATTTTTAATGAAAACAAATGTAATTTTTAAAATTCTATTTATAATTATTAATGTATATGAATATTAAGTTGTAATCACGTGTTAACTAACATATACCATGAATAAATAATCGTGAGCAAATTTTAACTTTTTATCATAAGTAACATATGATTAAATTGTAAAACTCAGCAAAAAGAAAGAAAAAAATTCGTCGAAAGTATAGCTTGTGAGATCGCTAATCGAAGAGAAAAAGACGCTGATTTTGAATATGTAATTTTTATACTTTATGCACATACGGTTTGTGAGATATTTATTTATCGAGGTAAATGTGGAAGTGAGTTTTGTAAAGAAATTAAACAATCATATTGGTTCTCCTATTCTCTACATTTTTACCATTCTTATTTGAACTCACCTCATATATATATATCAACACGCCGGTCCCGTTCCTGGTATGACCCACAAACAGCAAAACATAGTTGTAAAGGTAATATTGTGTTGAAGCTGCAATTCGTTGTAAAGGTAATATTGTGTTGAACGTTGCATCAAGCTCCAATGACACACAAATTGAATCCTAGGATTTCTTAAAAGAACAAGAGAAAGCTGGTCAACCTAAACATCAGTTGACATTGAAAAGGGACTTCAGATCATGTTGCTAAGAAATTACAACCAACCAGCAGGCTTATGCAACGGTACAAGACTGAAGGACTGAAGGTGCGTCAGTTATTGGTACATACCATCGAGGCAGGAATTATCACTGGGCTTACCAGTTCAGATAACAAACTGTCATTTACATTTAAACAAACACAGTTCTCAGTTTTAGTATGCTTTGCCATGACAATAAACAAAAGTCAGGGTCAATCTTTCTCGCGTGTTGGGCTCTACTTGCAGAAACTTGCTTTTTCCCCATGGCCAATTATATGTGGCCCTTACAAGAGTTAAAATTTGAAATGGGGTGGAAGTGTTGATTCATGACCTAAATAAGTATTTGAGTATGATGATTGGTTTATCGGCTTACAAGAGTTTATTGAGTTGAACACGAAAGATGTGGATTATAATGAGTTGGTGGAGAATTTGAAAAATGCTTTTTCTGTTTTTGATATCGATAAAAACGGGTTGATCACGGCTGATGAGTTGAGGAATGTGTTGGGTAGTTTGGATGAGGAAAGTCGTATCCAAGAATGCAGGAAGATGATTGATGGAGTTGATCAAGATGGTGATGGGATGATCAATTTTGATGAGTTTAAGTTTATGATGATGAGTGGATTAAGATTAGATGGTAACTGAATTGTGAGATGGTTTGCTATGGATTTGTTAAAGCTGATTTGAGATATTATTTATGGTTATGGTTATTATTTGTGAAATATTTGAAAATAAAAGTATATTTCCATGAATTTAAAATAAGTTATCTTATCTATCGTGTTTTCTATATTCTATGATTCTATCCTTTATGTTATGTTGTTCTTACTCAATTAATTTATTTACCTTTTCTTTTATACTTTCGAGTGGTAGTTAATGTTTCTAGCATGTGCAAGCCATATATTTATCTAGTCATACTCATCTCGCTAGATATTCCATTATAACTATTTAGGGCGCGTTTATACATATATTAATTTTTTTCTATTGTGTTTCATTAGAGTTTTATGTCCTTGAAATTTGTAATGATACATAAAACGCGTTCAAATGGAAAGAAAAATCAATAAATACAAAATCTAAAAAATCATAAATCATAGATTTTCCATTTTCATAAAAATCTTTTCAGAAAGAAGAATGCTACAGTTACTAAATTTTTACAAATGAATATGTACAAACTGATGTGGCTGGATGATGTGTACATCCACATCATATATCAGTGACTAATTCTCTCTCATCTTTTATTTTTTAACCTTATTATTCCTATACATCTGGTACGAAATCACAAAAATAAAAATTTACCTTTAACCTTAATCAATTACAATTATAAACTACAGAACTTGCCATTAGCACAACAAAATCATCAATATAATGAGGAGCATCATACATCGCATTTCAAGCAGTAAAGCTAAGACACGGATTCTAAGAATTAACGTGTGAACGGAATACTCTTTTCCGGTAGCTTCGTCACGTTCCGGTAACCACTCGACGGTCATTAATGGCTATTTATTTTTTATTTTTTCATACGAGATGTACAAACTGATGTTGCTTTTTGATTTATTTTCCTCTTCTTTTTTTTTTCTTCCTATTCTTCCTTACGATTGTTGCATCCTATTGAATTAAGGAAATAAATGGATCACTCATTCATATTATAGTTACCGCACACCACATGTTTGATGAAAGTCCTCACCTGTTTTATTCATATATATTTCCAGATCGAGTTTGATCATCATTTTGTTATGTTATACTCCGTAATTGATATTTATCAACCAATTAATTGTTTGATGCAAAGTCACAAGACTCATTAATCAACGACCCATTGAAAAATAATCATCACTTAAACTGGAAGAATAATAAAAATGATTGATATGTGGAAAAGATAAAGATGAAGATCAATTAATTTGGATGGAGCGGCGATGTAGAATAGTTGTGGAAGAATTTTAAGGGTCAAGACGAAAGCGGATGAAGTTGGATTTGTATCTTATCAGATGATAAAGATAATTAATTCTGAAATATTGAGTTAATTTATGTGGAATGGTGTTATGACGAGGATATACACCTCACCTTGCCACGTCAGTTTGTGTGAATTAGTTTGTAAATTTTCTGTAAACGTAGCATTTCTCTTTCAGAAATTCCAAATTCACCATGTTTTCCAACTTTTATAAAATTTTCTGAAAAAACATGATGAATTTTCCATAATCAAATGCATCATCAATTTTCGATGTTGTAATTGAGGTTTCAGGGTGACTCGTATTTCAATACGAAAATGTTTGACATGCTATATAAAGTAATAATATCTATATTATTGATTGATCGTTACCATCTCTAAGCTAAAGGGTGTGTTTTGAATCATTTAATTGGTTCACATTTAACATTTGTCACAGTCACACAACTTGTGAGTAATTTAACATCTGTCAACGTAGGAATCTTATTCAATAGGAAGGGCCAGGAGGACTATGGGAGGTCTAATATAATAGCTCCAATGGAAGTCAAATTTTCAATAATCCTTTGCTGTTAGAACAATCAAAAAGTTGCAGATCAAAACATATTCATACATATTGGCCAATTTCAGAAAAAAATAATTGTTTATGATGCTCATTGGTTTATACAGTTATACGTAGCCTTGTAAAATCATGGTTAGAGTCACTATGTTTTTAAAGGGAGAATTTGAGCTTTTAGGTTTTATAATTGTTTTGCATACGTTTGCAGCATCGCAGGTTGCGAGTGTTGGGGAATGGATGAAAATGGGCTCCGTTTGAGACAGTTCATATTTTAAGAGCTGACCCGTTTGGGATAGAACGCAACCCACATCGATCCGTCTATAAAATGGGTTAAAATTACCATAGAAGTTATTATTTTTGCGTCTAGTCCTTTGACATGTATTGAAGCTCATCTTGCAGATAGGCCACTGGTTGTGGTTTTGCAGGCTTAATCTGTTTGGGGGTTATTGTTCTTAGTGCCATGCTGAAGTACGTGTAAAAAGTTATGTTACATATTCATCATTATTATTTCTCTTTATATTCTATATCTTCTATTTCAGGGACCATGTTTGAAGGGATACTAGGATCATTGAACCAAACGGATCTTTCTCATTTGTAATGAAAATATTCCCAATTCTTAAGGCACACAATGGCAATCTTAACCCATTTATGTGAACAACTAGTTTTGTTGGTTCAAAAAGATAGATTAAGTTGTGATATCATAATAAAGTAGAACGGATTCTTTAGTATTGAAGAATAAACTTACTGCTTTGATACATAATACATTTCATTAGCTTTGGTCAGCTGATATTGTGCTAAAAAACAAATGCTAAAATAGAAAAAAGGAAATGAACTAGAGAGCCGCCTGCATGAGTAGTTACTGTCATATGTTTCCCTCAGATGAAAGGTATATATCAAGGGTTATTCATTATGTCTACCTTTTATAAACTAAATCACTCATAATCAGTTCAGGTTTAGGACATATGGCTATCTTATATCTGTTAATCGGAGTAATAAAGTAACCTCACCTCTAACTTGACTCAAAACGACATGTTGACCCATTTGGACACCCAGGGGTCAGTGGCGTAGCCAGGAATTTAACGCTGGGTGGGCCAAAGAAAAAAAAAATACTAATAATGCTCGGATAAATATGATAGGGTGTAGATAACTTACAAAAGAATCAATTAGATAAGCACTACATGACGCTCTGTCACATCTTTAAAATTATATAAAATAGATTTCAAGCAAGTCTCTACAATTTCTTTCTCAATATAAATAAACAGGTTATCATAAAGAAAATTGTCAACCATTCTATATCAACAATTAACACTTAACAACCCAATAAAATAGGCCATGATAACTAAAACTACAAAATGTAAATCCTGCATACAAATTATTATATATTATGTCAATTAATATCAACAAATCACTAACTAGAACAGTTTGTAAAATACAATAATAATATCATACGTATGATACAATAGATGAACTTTCAAATAAGTTCGTTTGAACCTAATCAAAACTCTAATATTTGAACCTAATAAAAAATTCTAATAATTGAAACTATCAAATAAGAATAATAAAATTGTTACTTAAAGGATTTTGACAAAATATCGAGTTAAAAATACTAAATCATCATCATTAAGTATATTGAAATTAGGATGAATTGCAAATTAAAAATTGGTTAGTACCTGGAGCCAGGGACGGAGCTAGGAATTTTTATAGGGGGGGGGGGCAAATTTTTTTATTTTTTTCTTTCTATCACATTAGGGGGGTCAAAATCCTAAACTGTCACTAATTACCTTATAAAAATTATTTTTTTCGATAATTTTTGATTTCTAGGGGGACGACTGCCCCCACTGCCCCCTTCTAGCTCCGTCCCTGCCTGGAGCAAGTAAATTGTCAAATTACTATCGGAGTTAAGGTTCTTTTTGTGGGGTTCTTTGTTGTAATTTGATAATGGAAATTCAATAAAATAAGGTCTTCTATTTAAATAAAAATAGAAGAATTGTTATTTGATAATACGGTAAGATTAGTGTTATATAAACACCAATTTAATAAATTGGGTCAACCTTTTTAATCTTGAAATTCAGGGTAGGCCATAATATTTTTGAAGCATAATTTTTTGGGTGGGCCAATTAGTGTTTTAATAGGAAGAATACAACTAAACCTATATAGCTAATATAAAAATTAAAATTTGCTGGGTGGGCCTTGGCCCTGCTTGTGACTAAAGTGGCTACGCCACCGCAGAGGTCCAAATGGTTATTTTCCTCTTTCAATACACAACTCAACAATTTAAATCAACTCTTTATCAACATTGACAACTCATCAATAATATTAACAAATTTTCAACAATATCAATATCTCGAGGTTAATATCAACTCATTAACAACGAATATATAAACAACTCTATAATACTCAATTCAACCTCAACATTTTTGAGCTAGTGCACCATTTCTCTTTGGCACTACTTAGCTAAATCACTCATTTATTGACTCAAAGAGTCCAACCTCATAGTGTCAAGGCATAATAATTGAGGTTTCCCAAGCCTCAATGTCACCCTTGAATTTCACCATTTAATATGTACACATTGAGCAATCTCACGTGACTCAATGACATTACTCAACTATACTCGTCAATTAGCCTCTTTTGAAATCTCATTATTTTTATACGTAAGACAAATATTAGCATCAAACTCAAGTAACCATTACTTACCTTGGCAAAAGTGTCGATTATGCAAGCTCTAGCACGTTCTCAATCGCTCTTTGAATCACCTAAACACACACCATCACATAATATTATCAATCACTACTCAAAGTGATTTCTTATTATTATTCAATCTTTCATTTCTCATGGATTCTAGCATGTATTTAACTAGTTTGGCCATATACTTACAGTAATCAACACAATATCACCAAATCATCATCATCATCAACCTCACTAATAATCTCATCAAAAGCTCATCACTTAACAATATCCAAAATCTACAATAGATTAATATGTTGTAACATCCCGAATTTCGTATGCCTAAAGCTTTAAATTGTACAATTTAATTGTTAAGTTAGAAGGACTAACTTTGAAAAGTATTTTGTATCCATAGGATTTGAATTATGAAGAATTAAGTCTTGGAGGGACTAAACAGGTTAAGTACGATAAGTTGAGGGGTTTATATGAAATCGATAACTGTGAGTCGGTTTTAAGTTCCAGACAACGATAAGTACGGGTATAAAATTAAAACATATATATCTGTTATTACATACACACGTACGTATCACATAGATCATTCTAAAAACATTTCCAGAGAGTTCAAGAGGAAGAAATATGCTAGAATCCTAAACCCTAAACTGAAATCAATTCAAAGCATCGAATTGAGGTTTGAAATCATGAAGTAATCAGTGATTGATTCTCCCTAACATATGAGGTAATCTCCTTCCTTGAATTTTTAACCTAGAATCTTAGTTTTATAGGTTTTCATGAGGATTTATGGAATTAACGATTTTAATACGAAATAAAGTATGAAATACATTGAATTAAGGATAGATAAGCTTATTAGTGATTATGGTATTGTTAAAATGAATTGAAATTGAAGAATCATGAATTGTGTTCTTGAGGTTGGTGGGTTTTGATGAATCGATGATTCTAATTCAAATTAGAGCATGATAATGGTTGAATTATGATATAGAAGTGAAATAATTATGGTTGTTAACATTAACCCACTCTAGAATTTGATAAGTTGAATTTGGTATATAGTGATTGAAGTGGGTTTTGTGTAAATGATGATGAATTGGTGTTAATACACATTAATTGGTGTTTAAAAAGGTTATTGAAATATGAATATGAAGAAGTGAAATATTGAATCAAGAGGATTAAGCTATTGAGTTAATTATGATTATAAGATTTATGAGGATTAAGTATGTAAGATGATCATGGTGATCATTAGTAATGGTTGAAATAAGATATAAGTGCTATTTGATGATAATTGAAGTATATACAAGAAATTAAGTCATGTTCATGACTATGGAATGAATAGTTAAATAATGAAATAATGAAAATCAATGGGAATCAAGAAATAAATAATCATGGATAGTATGATTAATCCATGAGGGTGATGAATTGATTAAGTTGATGTATTGATTATTATGAATTCTAGTTATTAAATGTGTTATTGTATCTATGTATTATATGCTAGGTGATCAAGAATGATGGATTTGCTATTTTAGAGAGAAATCATGTGGTTGCTTAAAAAGGCAAAGGTGAGTGATACGAGGACTACTTGAATAATGATTGTATGTTCCGGATTGCTTACGAGCAAGAGGTTCATACAATCGTTTGGAATATTATTTGTCTCTTCTAGTTGTTCTTATTGTTTGTTTCTTATAATTGTATCTCATGTGTGCTTCTATATTGTATCATGCTTCGTATCTTGAGAAATATTGGTTGTTGACTATAATTGTGGATTGTTGTTAATAGTTGAGTTAATTGGAAATAGTATAGTATTATGTGGATGATTGAATTATGTGGATTATGTGAACTCGTAAGATAATGTGAATTAGGAGAATTATGTGAATTAGGAGGATTATGTGAATTGATAGGACTATGTGAATTAATTGGAATATATGGATTTAGTATTGTAGAAATTGAATATCACGAAATAAGTGCTTGGCACTACTTGGTATCTATTAAGCTTGGTACCCATATGGGATTAGTGCCATGCTTACTTGTATCTATTGGATCATGGATCCATACGAAATATTGTCGAATCTTTATTGTTGTGCAATAATTTCTATTTAAAAGAAATAAGTAGTTATTGATAAATTGTATCTTGTTTGTGAATTATTTAATTAGTTGCTTGTATACTCACTAAGCTATATGCTTACTCGTATCAGTGGTTTTATGTTGTAGGTGTTGGTTCGGTTGAACCAATTGGATGAAAGGTGATTACAAGAAGTAAGTGTGGATTGAAACTTGTTGTGTCATTATACAAGTTTCATATTCTATTGAATTGTCGTTTTGTAATACCATTGTATAAATCGCCCAAAAGATTATGATTTGATATAATGTGTCATGGTTGTATTTATTTGAATATGTAAAATCAAATGTGGATTTCAATGGAATAGATTGTAGAATATAAAATGGGACCAAATGTGATGGAATGATATTCCTAAGCATTATGAATTTATAAATTTGAAATATACAAGTTTTCTATAAAAAAAAAAAAATATCTATTGAAATATGGGCGTTATATATGTAAACACTCAAAAGAGTTCCTTTACACATACTAATCATCTCTAATTACTTCTAATCACAAAACCATCATTTTTCTCAAGAACCCAAAAAATGGAGTTCATCTCAAGATCATCAAATCACCAAATTGAAGGTTGATATGGTTAGGGCTTACCTCGAGGATCGCGAATACGTATGAATTACTCTAAATCTTCAAGAATATAAGCTCAAATTGACGATTTTCTTCTTTGTTCTCTCCCTCTCTCTCTCGTTTTCTTTCTCTGTCTCGTCTCTCTCCCCCTCTGTGTTTTTGATCGAGCCAGCACCAAACACCCTCCTCAATAATTGAGGTGGAGGTTTATTTAAGTGTATCCAACTTGGACTATTGTCTTATTACACCCCCTCTAGTCTCGGTATTAAAGTTTTAAATCGTAAGGCTCGTCTTCTCTAATTTAAACTCTTTACTCGAATAAAAATGTAAACGCTCAATATAAATAATATTATTAGTTTAACTCATTAACTTTAAAAATCATGAACTTATAAAATTTGGGGTGTTACAGCAACACTTTTAGGGCTTAATGCAATACTTTTTGGGTCACATATATAAATAGATAGACGGTGGTAGATGAGAACAAGTCTCGTTCTTTATATCTAGTGATACGATAGTAGTAAGACGTGTCAGCTTCGGTGACGTGAGCATTAACAAGTGATTATCATGTGAGGTCTATATATATATTTGATATATATAATAACGTAGAGAGTCGTACGTGGGTAAGGCCTATTCATATATACCTACAATACATATAATAGCCTAGAGAGTAGTACGTAGGCGAGGCCTATGTATGTACATACACCTATATCACATAATAGCCTAGTGTGTGTCTAGCACAAAACAAGTAAGAGTATCGGTTCTCTCGTGGTCAGAGTCAACTAGTGCATTCCTGTTCAACATAACCCCTTTCAGATCTCACATCATCATCATTTAATTGTACATAGTTAGCTACGCTATGTTAAATTAAACTCGTATGATGTAATTCCTGAACCAGTTATACCTAATAAGGAATACTGCCTAACGGTCATAGTCTAGGCCCACTAAATGCAACCTAGTTTACTATAACCTTAGGCTCTGATACCAATCTGTCACATCCCCTAATTCGGGTTGCGGAAGCGAATCGGGTCGGGGCGTGACTAATCAATAATCAAGCACATAAGATATATAATGAACGACTCTATATGCGTCATTTACGAAATACATTGATATAACATAAGAGTTTACAAACTGTTTACATTATATTGAGTTCACATGATTACCCTGAGAGATTCTAGTACATTTCCAATTATACAAAATATAGATATGCAAGGAAATCTCTTGATGTTTAATGATTGCATGCGACTCGAGCTAAAGTATCCTGGTGGGCAGCCCAACCTACTGCTGAGTACCTGAGATAACATGCTAAAAGGTCAGCTAAAAAGCTGGTGAGCTCATAGGTGTATATGAGTAAATGAGGTTTATGAACCACAATATTTATATAATGATTTGTTATCAAACAAATAATGAATGTACATGCAGCCATGAGTCCATAGTTTGAGCTTAACTAAGGGGGTCAGGATCCACATTCAAGGACCCTGATCGAGGTGCCTCCCTATGAGTGCCTAATCAACACTCATACTGAACAAATGATAATGCGTCCGTTTGACAGGTTAGTGCTTGCTAACTCGGACGGGGATTGTCAATCCCATATGGTACCATACACTAACATTCACGCTAAATCATATTAACAAACTATGTGATGGAGGACTTTAAATTGATTAGATGAAATTAACTCATGTAGCATATAGCGATGTTTTGATACTTGTGTTTACATGTAAAACAAAATGAGCATGTATCTCACCCCTAGGTAAACGCATTTAAAAAGGGGCTATGAGACTCACCTGAGCCTAATGAGTTGTTAACAAGCAATAATGATGTTGTTCAAGAGTAATGGTGTCGTCTCCTACGACTGAAACCTGCTGGGCACCCTAAACGCGCAAGGTTTAATGATTAGATGTGGAAACCTGCCGGGCGTATTAAACGCGCAAGGTTTTAATGATTCAGATGTCTCAATAGACCATCTATGCTAGTTGTTCCTTCAACTAGTTATGTCCAAATCAATTGGTTACTGTTTATGTTTGTGTTGTGAAAATGTATACGGCCCGTTGGTGACGGAGTTGAAATTATATTTCAAAAATATATTTTGTTTTGTTTTCATAAAAATATTCGTCGCATATATATATATACAATAAAAGTTGGTTGTTAAACTGATTTGGCGAGGCTGCACCGTTTTGGCCATATCTCCCTCATACGAACTCGGATTGAGGTGATCAAGCTGCCCAGACGTACGTAACTGAGAGAACTACAAAACTACAAAAGATGGTGGGCTAAATGTGTGTGACCCGTCCGAGTGGGGGCCCACACCCGTTTGGGTATGTTCCCTGAGCAGTCCGGGTGAGTTTTCTAACTTGTCCGGGTCTGTGTGTACCACCCGTCCGGGTCTCACCTTTCACCCGTTCGGGTGTATAGTCATACCCGTTCGGGTGGGCTTTCATACCCGTTCGGGTGAAATTTCATACCCGTTCGGGTGAGGTCTATTTTCCAGTCTGTTCGTGCGATTTTTAGTATAACCAAGTTTTGATTCGGTTTTTCGAACATAATCAGTTTGTGGAACAATCAAGCATGCTAATATATGTATTTTAAACATGTAATATCAAAGAAAAAGTTTGCCATTCCTTACGTATAAAATTGTAACCGAAAATGATGATGATGGAGCAAGAAGATGAAGATGATGTTGATGATGATGATAATTCCAGCGATGATGATGATGATGTTGATCTTGTTGTTGTTATTGGTTGTTGTTGTTTTTGGTTTTTGAAAGAGACCGAGAGAGAGACGAGAGATAGAGATAATGAAGAAATGAGAAAGAGTGAGGCTGCGTTTGGTGTAGTCGGTCAGCTCTAATTATTGGAGTAGGATGGCTCCCACTCGTAGTACAAAATACCCGTGTTTTTGTACCCGATCGAAAAGTAGTATAATGTTTTCGAATGATAAATTTTTAAAAATGAAATCGTATGTATTTTTAATCGGAGTATCTAATAAAAATACTTTTAGTTACATATAAAATTATAACTTTGTTTTAAGTTTGGTTGACGGATACGGTTCGGATGGTTTCGTCGCGTTGAGTAAGTTTGAGTAAAACGAACATGTTTTATTTATGTCCAAGTAAATAATAATTATTATTTTCAATAATAATACATTATCTATAAGTTTTGTCATGATTGTTTTGATTTGTACGATACGAAATACTTTATATATTATCAAAATAATATATAAAAAATAATGAAAGTATTAAATAATAATTCTATATTACTTAATACTTGTTTTCACCAACGCCCGTATAATTGAATCGAAATTTGACCGATTTGATAATGCACGATTTAAATCTAATCGCGTACTGATATATATTCAACAATATATATATTGATACATACAATTAGCCTAATATATAGAACTAATTACATGTATTTCTAAATGATTAGGAAATAAAAACTAGTCTTAATTTGACGGTGTCACACAGATGCTCAAGAAAACTACACAACCACATAAAAGGAGCTGCTTGCGATAGTATTTGCTTTTGATAAATTTCGTTCTTATCTAATCTTGTCCAAAACTATTGTCTATACAGATCACTCCGCTTTGAGATATCTTTTCAAGAAGCAAGACGCCAAGCAACGCTTACTACGATGGATTCTACTCCTACAAGAATTTGATATCGAAATTAAAGACAATAAAGGAGCAGAAAACATCGCGGCTGATCATCTTAGCCGATTGGAAAATCCATCTATGGAAAAGTTGCACGAGAACGATATTCAAGACCAGTTTCCCGAAGAACAACTCATGACTGTCAGAGGATACCAACAAGGATCACAATTCACAAACAACCCTTGGTATGCTGACTTCGCCAACTATCTGGTAGGAAAAATAGTGCCAAAAGGGATGCCGACCTCTCAGAAACGAAAATTCTTCCGCGATGTCAAGAACTATTACAGGGACGATCCTTATCTCTTTAAGGTATGTCCAGATCAAATTATTAGAAGTGTCGATGAAAAGGAGGCAGACCAAATTTTACACCAGAGCCACCACGGACCTACTAGAGGACATCATGGTACCCACATGACTGCACGAAAGGTTTACGATGCCGGCTTTTATTGGCCAACCATATTTCGAGACGCTTGCGATCTGGTAAAACGTTGTGATATCTGCCAAAGGCAAGGCAATATCTCAGCCCGGAATGAAATGCCACTCACCAACATACAGGCCGTAGAGATCTTTGATATTTGGGGATTAGATTTTATGGGACCGTTCCCTAAATCTAATGGCAAAGAATATATCTTAGTTGCGGTTGACTACGTCTCCAGGTGGGCCGAAGCTCAAGCTCTTCCGACAAATGATGCAAAAGTAGTTACCCAATTCCTCAAAAAGCTGTTCAGTCGATTTGGGACTCCTAAAGCTATAATCAATGACCGTGGCACGCATTTCTGCAATACTCAATTCATGCGAGTACTGCAGCAGTATAGTGTTACTCACAAAACTTCGACGACTTACCACCCACAAACAAATGGGCAAGCTGAAGCGGAAAATCGGGCTTTAAAAAGGATATTGGAACGAACTGTCGAAAATCATGGGCACAGGTGGGCCGAAAAATTAGACGATGCGTTATGGGCATTCAGATCTGCCTACAAAACACCATTAGGAACCACACCGTACCGGCTAGTCTACGGAAAGGCATGTCACCTTCCAATTGAGTTGGAATATCGGGCGTACTGGGCATTAAAGCACTGCAACTTAGATATTTCAGCAGCTGGAGAGCAACGGAAAATGCAGTTGAATGAGTTAGCAGAGCTAAGGGATCAGGCGTACGACAGTTCGCTAAACTTCAAGGAAAAAACTAAAAAGGTCCCTGATGCTAAGCTGAAACCTTCTAGGTTTAAACCAGGAGATAAAGTGCTACTCTTCAATTCGCGTTTCAAGAAATTCTCCGGTAAATTCAAAAGTAGGTGGAGCGGACCGTTCACAATCTCAAAGGTATTCCCGTATGGTGCTGTCGAACTCGAGGCACCAGAAGGTAATTTTAAGGTTAACGGTCACCGCTTAAAGCATTACATTGAAGACTTTCCCATCAGGGAAGATGTCTATATCTTTGAACCTCCATGAGTCTTCAGTAAAGGTACAAAGAGTCAAGCTAGAGACTCGTAAAACAAGCGCTCTTGGGAGGCACCCCAAGCTTATCTTTATTTTTCTGTTAAATTTTACTTCTTAGTTTATTTTTATTAAGTATGATTATCTCTAACAAAATTTTTTTCAGGATTCGACAACAAAAACTTCAAAATCAGAGATAAGTCTCAAAGATGCAAATGCCAGAGCTCTGATAACAGAATTTTTTATAAAATATCCTTACATTTGTCATCAGATCTCTGTGGATTTGTATTTGTCATTTTATGAATTACCTGTTTATTTTGTTTGTTTCAAGATGGATAGCTCCAGTGACACCAGAGAGATCAGAGCTGAGAGACCACTGAGACGTCACAGAGATCGCAGACAAGGACGTAGAGCACGTAGGACGATGCCCACCATTCGTGAGGAGGACTTGGCTGATGTCCCGATCACTCATGAGGAGCCACCCCCTGAGAGGCCCCCATCACCTGCCCACCAGTCAGCCCCCATACCCACTCTTGAGTATGGGATTACACTCGCTGATCTGGTTGCAGCCTGGGCCCTCTTTCGGATGCTCCACCTTCAGCATGACATCATGTCCACCCTCTGTGTGCATGTAGGGCTTCTGAGGCCTTCTGACTGTCCGTTCCATCTTGGTCCGGACCCAGGACCGTCTCGCCCGCCTTGGTCATTCTTCCCTCCTGCTAGACCGTTCGCTACTGGACCTTCCACTGCTCCGCCTGCTGCTGTTGAGCCTGCCTCATCAGGGAGTGCATCAGCAGAGCCTTCACTTACTGAGCAGTTGATGGCCATGCTGGATGTTTTTAGCCCACCTCATGCTCATGCTTCTACTGGTACTATTGAGTAGAGTGGGGAGCCTACACCATCACCTACCTCAGTCCTTGCTGCAGCTATCACTGACTTCGATCCTGACAACGATGATCTACTTGATGATATTTAGTTTATTTAGTTTATTTATCTTATTTCAATACTTAGATTTTATAAATCTTTGTTATTTTCGAGATATGACGTTGTGGTGATGTTTATTGCAGAACTTAGCTTTGTGTGGAATGGTTGTTTTTAAATGAGCCTGGTCCTCAAATCCAGCAAATCACACGCACCACTTCTACACAAATCTGGTCCTGTCCAGTAAACAGAATGGGGAGTACTTTAAACCTTTCCCCGTTATAATGATTCTATGTTTACTTAAGTTTATGTGTTATAATCTGTGCCACATTGATGTATCGCAAAAAGTCACGTTTTTACATGCATTAATTGTCCCATATTTAGCTCTTTTCTAACAAAAACATCTTAAAATCATCATTATTCATTAACTTTAGTTAGAAAGGTATAAACTTGTCGGTCTTTTGAAAATCAAGCAAAAAGGGCAGAAAACTGACCTAAATAGGCACTATTCTGAGCCTAACCCTAATTCTATTGTAAACTTCATACCAGAGCCTCATAATAGTCTTATTTTGTAGCTATGAAGATTACGAGAACGTGGATATAAGGATTGCTCAGAACGGATCAAGGACGAGAAAGTTATGCAAGTTACAGCGCAGCCGAAAGCTACAAAACATATTCTGAACACGCCCGGGCCCCACACATCCAATTTCTACCAAATTGGCATCATTAGAAGCGTAACGGAATTACGAAGCCATAGGCGAAAGAATCAAGTCAAACGGAAACGAAACGAAGAAGATACGGCCTTCCGAAGATGCGAGAAAAGTCGGAAAAATCACACGGCCTAGCACACGGCCACCACCAAGCCGTGTACGGCCTTGATGTGACTGTGTACGGCCCTAAACAGGCCGTGTACGGCCCTGTTTAGGCCGTGTATGGCCTCATTTGCTCTCACACGGCCTCCTTCTTGCTTCGTTTGCTTGTACGTGTGCTTGTGGACTTGTACTCTTGGATCCAAGGCTTGCCTATAAATAGAAGACCTCATTCACCTCATTTCACACACCATTCTTCATAGAATTCTCTCACTTTCTCTCTCACACACATTCTCTCTCTAGCACTACTCTTAGGAGTTAGAGGAGAATTAGATTAGGTTAGCTTCTCTCTTTAGTTTCTCTCTCTAGAGAACTAGAGAGATGTAGGCACGGTTCGAGTGGGGAAGATAGCTGTAGCTTGGGAATTTTATTGTATTGAAGTTTTCAAGATTCTAGCTTGTACTACTCAGTGTTATGCTGCTTAAATACTGGTTATTACTTATTCCTTTACTTACGGTTATTATGTTTTGTTTGCATGATATATTTGTTTGTGTTGCGAATATTGCCATGCTATTTACGTAGTTTAATACTGTGATTGTTGAAATGTAGATATTAGGATTATGGATGATATTTAATTCAGTGGGGTAAACATTATGAAATAACGGAAGTAACGTTATACGGCTTTCATTTGTATAGCGCCGGAATCATCACGAATGTGTGTAGTACGGAACGTGGAAGCTATGAAAGTCGTGGGCACAATCCGTTGTGGAATAATGTCCCCAGTGTTATGATTGGTGATTGTTTTGCTGTGTATCTGGTTGAGTTTTACATGAATATAGACTTAATTCAGTGTCCACCCTTTCCAGTCTTTCACGTGACTATTGCCTTAGGATAGGATCTGATCAACCCTAATACTACGTAGATATAGTTATCTCATATTACAGTATGAAGCTATGAATATTCCGTAAAACGGCACAGTACTTCGTATAGCGTTGGAAACACCTCGTGTGGAGTACAAATACGTGGAAGCTAAGGAACTGCCGTAGGTTTATTTCATCGTGGATTACCTAGAAGTCACCCTTTTAGAATATGGGTCTAGGAACAATAAAGCTGTGGAAATGCTCGCTGCACCGTACACCGTTAGTACACCAAGGTTAACATACAGCTGTGGAACTACTTTAATGTACTGTACACCGTTAGTATGCCTTGAGTCTGGAACACTGTGGATATGCCAAATGCACTGTACACCGTGAGTATACCTTGAGTCCGGAATACTGTGGATATGCCAAATGCACTGTACACCGTGAGTATTCCTAGGGATGAACGCCTGATAGCAAAGGAGGGTCTAATTCATGACGGAGTTAATTATGCTTAAACTAGTAATAAATGAGTTCTGAAAAGAAAGCAAGTATTCGGCTGTAATACAAGATGCTTAAACCGCTTAACTCAACATAACCGACAGCTCAACGTATACATCATACAATTAGTACTTACCTAGATAAACTCAGATAGATTTAGGTGTTAAGAAAGGTCAGATAGAAAATTGCAGTTTGTTACCTTATGCCTACACCCAGGATATATCATCCGTAGAGGTCGCTTAGTCTTACAAGGCAAGTGAGGGTGGTTTGAACAACCTGTTTCTGATCAGCATCAGGATAACCTAGGATTCAGTGACATATGCTTTTAGGCTTTTAGACTAAAACGTAGGGTCCTAGTGTTTACACCGACTGTCCGTCTGATGATTTGCCCAAGGTAGTCTCCAATCATCTGTCTAATGAATATCATCCAGAAACCCTAATCATCGAAGTTTCAGCAATCACGCTCTACCTGTTGCCTACTCTCTTTTTAATTTACTTGTTTTATTTAGTATTAGCTTAGATAACCAACCAAAACCTACCTACTTTTATAAACCCATCCTATCAGAAAGCTCATTTACGGTAAGTCCCTTTAAGTTCCATTCGCTCCGATTTTAAGAACGACACTCGAGTTATACTTACTGCTTACTCCCCAAAAGTAGGTAGTACTTATAGTTTGAGCCCCAGCTCATATAAATTTAAAACCTAACACGTTCACACGTCGTTGCGTCGTTGCCTGCAGGACCGCCGTGCCAACCCCCTTGGAAAACGACCGCGGCTGAGTCAGCACTCTGACGGCGCAACAGGTTTTTGGCGCCGCTGTCGGGGATCGGTTGAGCGTAGTGAACTTTAAGATTACCATAGATAGTTGACTTTTAGGAGATCCTTCCTTAAGATTTTCATTACTTTAGGAAGTTATTCGCTTTAGTAATTTAGTTATTTAGAAAATAAAAAAAAAATTAGAAAACTATAAAAACCCTAATTCTCCTTCCAATCTTATTTCTCCCATGGATGAGATAACGATCATGGACGATGCGGAATTCTTTGTGTCTTCCCACAAAGAGGTCTGTGTTAACCAGGAAGTTGAGATTGACAAATATTCACCCTTAGACCTAGGTTTTGATATATCTCAGCAGAAGATTCCACATTCTGTCACTATTGAATTAAGTGGTCAACCCACACTTGACCCTGAGATTTTATCAATCTTATCTAAGTACCCACATTACCTTAGACCTGCCACCCTACCAGAAGACGTTCCTTTCGGTATTGAAGTTTTCTTCTATCCACCAATGCCTTGGATGGATTTAAATGAGCGACTTCATTGCTTAGATGAATACTTCAGGTATGATCTTCCAGATATATTGCGAGCCTACCCCACTACTCTTTTCCAAAGTGTAGAAGTGGATGAGCGTCTCCAGTGTCCGGAGGATCCTGAACTAGAAACACCAACCTTACCCAACACTGGATCAAGTAACAACCCATCAGAATCAACTAATAAGCATCACTTAGAAAACTTTCACAAGCCCAGTAGGAGAATAGATATCTGTGCAGATTTTCTTAGAAACCTTAAGATATCAGATTTCCCTTTTTCAACTGAGCAGAGGAAGACCTTTGTAGTGATTGATAGGATAATAACATGTCTACGTGATAATTACGATCAAAAAGACGAGTTATCACTGAAATCAGAGTTGGACCTACTAATTGATCTAATAGCTAGCACCGAGTATCCATCTGTTTCACAGATTAAGATTAATCGTTATGTTGCTGCCCTGATTGGCGAGCTCGAATTTTGGATTGAAAGAGCCCCTATCACTTATACTTTGATTCCATGCGTTAAACTGTTCTTTGTTGATCCTGCCACTTATCTGATTAATGAACTGAGATCAATTTTCCCTGATTCTACTGAGGAAGCCATGGATTCTGCTTTCTTCCAAAAGAGAAAAGAAATCCATGTTAAGCTTACTCAGTTGTTACTAACATCTAAATTCCCTTTTACTGAGCAACAAAGGATTTACATCAGAGAAATTTCCCGAGTAGTTCACTCTACTACTGGAAACCCTGATTCAGAAGAAGAAAAGGAATTTTAGCATGTTATCAGAGAATTGCTCTTTGATCTATGCTTTATAGACACAGGATTCAGGGACGGTATTTCGAATCCGAGGAAGGTAAGACGAGCATTTAACCAATTCATTGATGCGTTACTAGCATTAGGTCAAGAAGAAAAAGAATTCTTGCGAGAATTTGAGCGTTATTATATAAATCCCGCTGACCTAATTCATAGTATCATTAAAGCGCTTCAAGGTACGTTCGTTCTTCGCCACACTTTCTCGCATGCTTCAGGATTATCTGAAAGTGCTGTCACAAGCACTAACAGATAAATGGTGATGGTCTGATGTAAATAGGTTTGAATATTTTGTTAATTAGGACAAAAATAATTTTAATTTGATTTTCTTTTAATTTACTTTTATAAAAACGAAGAAAAACGTTCTTTAAAGTTTAAACGCGTAAGTTTTTATACGAATTTTCGCGAACAGTCCAAATGTTTCAGAAATTTGACAAAGTTTTAATTTAAATTTTGGAAAATTTTATTTGGATTGTTTTGAATTTTAAAGAACACAAAAAGATTTAATAAACGTATTTAAAAACGAAAATGTTTTCGCACGCGAATTAATGTTACGTTTTTAATATACGAATTTAAATACTAAAGTTTCGTGCGTATTTTGGTTGATTTTCATAAAAAAAATATTTTAACTTTAAAAACCCAAGTATACGTTTCGTTTCGTTCGTATTTAAGTTAAAATTGCATTTTAAAAATGCAATTTAAAAATGCATAAAGCAAAGGAAGCTTCCACCACTTTTTACAAAAAGTAAAAAGCAACTTCTTCTTCCTCATTTCTCTTCCAAAACCGTCACCCACCATCACCATCTCCATTTCTCCATTTTTTCATCATTTTTCTTCAAATCAAGCTTCAAATCTTCCATATCTTCATCTCTTTTGCATCTAGAACATCTTTACATCAAGGTTGATGTATGATTCTAACCTAAAATCATCATTTTGAATATTTTTATAAAGTTAGGGTTTATGCTTAGATCTTGAGTTTTGATCATCAAGTTCCATGCTTTTTGCTTGCAAAATGCTATATTGTTGATTGTTAACATGTTTGCGGAAGTAATTTGAAGTTTCCATGGCTAGATTTGATGTTTTGATTTTGGGAGTTGACTTTTTGTTAGGGTTTTAGCAATTTTGACTTTCTTGAATGATTATTTGCTTATGATTGACTTTTCGGTGATTAATTTGCGCTTAAAATGATTAGTTTACATACGTAAGTGATTGTTAAAGTCGAGAGGATTGATTTAATTGCATGATTATGAATTAAAGTAAGGCTTTCTATACAAAACTATTTAAAAACCATTACTTTAATTAAAATCATTATCTTTTAAATGGTATTTATTTAAACTTTGTGTAATTTGTTTCATGAAAATGCAATTAAATATATTTGGAATAGTACTACTTTAATTAATAAAGTTAGTGAGATTTCAAATTAATCATCCTCCGATTAAAGTCTTATGCTTAACCAAAATGATGGATGATAAATAAAATCGCTTTGCTTGCTTGTTTTAATCATAGTAAGGTAATTATATGATTTATGATCATGATGCTTGCTTGATTATTTGATTACTTAGCATGTTTAGAAATATTCATCTTTAAGTAATCTTAGAAAAATAGGAAAGCTACGGTTTTGTTTATTTGGATGAATTGCGGATTGATGATTGCGGTTTTTAGGGAATTCATAAAAATAATAATGGGATAATTGCAAAATCTAAAGCCTACATTTTGAATTTTTTCCGAAAATTTGAAATAAACATTATATTGTCCAATTATTGTTATATCATTTGTTTCCTTGTTTTTCTTAAACAGATGGACCCGATTCCACCTACTCTAGCTTATTTGGCCAAAACTACACAAGAAAAGACTTTGATTCAGAAATGGCTAAAGAGGGCATTTGGAAGTAATCGGTACATAGTTTGGGAAGACATGGGGAAACTTAGAATTGAGGATAGGTTGAGGAATTTGATAGGATACGAGGTTCAGGGACATAAGTTCGACTCTTGGATTCAGCTTTTTAGCATTCGTGAGCCCATATACCCCGAGGTTGTCACTGAGTTTCTGATGACATTTGAGCTTAACCCAGAGTTAGGGATTGGAGATGACAAGAAAATAGCATTTAGATACCGAGGGAAGAGCCAGAGTATCTCTATTTCGAGCTTAGCTAGACATTTGGGATTATATTCAGCGGATCAGATTAGCTCAGATTGGTTCTTACATAGTCATCAGACGATTCCTCATCATCCCGAGAGGAGCCATAGAGTCATTTGGAGTGAGCTGACGGGCACACATTATACTTGTGGTGCTAAGTCCTCGGCCTTGATTCTACCTCAGCTACGTCTCCTACACAAGCTGATTGTTACATCTATTATGGGAAAGAAGGAGACCGGGCCGATAAATGGGGATGAGCTATATATCATTGATGCTATCATGAGCCGCCAGAATATCAATGTGGCTTGCATTGTTGCTGAGAGGATGGCAAAGGAGAAGAACTTGGACCTGACGAAGCATGTTTTTATGGGAGCTTTCATCACCAGATTGTTGAGAGGGATGCGACTCTTGAAAAAGAGTCATGAGGCCGAGTATAGAGTGTCTTCCACTTCATTACCATGTGACTTGGACTACTGCAAGCAGATCCATTTGATCACTGAGGGTTCTGAGAGACAGTGTTACTGGAAGGACACTGATGAGCTTATCCCTGGATGTTTCATGACCAGGAAGAGGGTCAGAGAGGAGGATGTTGAGACTCTGGTTGTTGATAGAGTGGATAGAGTACCGGCTGTGCCTAGGAGTACCAGGACACCAGTCAGGGATGCTGGGGTTGGGACATCAGGTCCCCGAGCTCAGATACGACATATAGATCCGGTCACTCCCTTGACTCAGTACTTCATATTGCACGCGTTGGCTACCAAAAACGCGCATCAGGCACTTATAGCTAGGGCTTTGGGTATTCCAGCTCCCGAGCCGCTCCTGTACGAGTGTGTGCCACTACCACCAGTTCCACCATCCACTACCATTCCACCATCCGTTACCATTCCACCACCTACTACCATACCACCATACATACCACCTACCACTACCATTCCACCCACACGATAAGTCGAGCACTGTTTATCGGTTGATGCTGCATTCCCACATCCTACTGTGTCAGCCCGTAGAGCCCGTTCTTCTCAGCAGTCCGCAGGAGGAGAGGCTGTTGGTTCCTACCGACCAGATGTTGTTCATTTGGGCACTGATCCATTCACCTTATCGGAGTTTCAGGGATTGTTGGCATTAGACCCTATACCTTCTGATCAGCTTCCTACAGAGGAGATACTTAGGCACATCTACAGATCCAAGATGGAGCGTGAGGGGATGACTTTTGAGGATTTCAGACAGTTGGCATTAGATGATCCGATGAAGTTACCTGCTTGCTCCCTTAGAGATGTATTGATGCAGTATAGGCAGGGGAGGTCAGAGGAGCAGAGAGTCTCCAGTGGTCAGCAGTCAGTTGCCAGACCTTCCTCAGTTCCTCCACCGGTTCAGCCTTCTGTTCAGGACTCTGATCAGGGTTCTCCAGCACCCTAGATCTGTGCACCCATATCTACATACTTACTATTTCCTCTATTCCATACTTTTGACTTGTTGTGTGGTTGTGGAACTTTACTTTGTTATATTTTTGGAACATGAACTATCAGACACAGTCTGTTTAGTTTCTTTATCTTTTAGTATTTAGTTATCAGTTATTTAGTTTACTTATTATGTTTTATTTCTGTTTTTCTTCTTAGTTAGAATAAGTGAATTGTGTTTGTGCAAATGAGAATTGAGGAAAGGAGATGCCGATCATTCACGAAGAAACTGCTTTCTGCATGGATTCAACCAAGGAATTTCAATCACCTGCAGACCGCCGCTTCTTTCTTAAAACCATCTCCCCATCTCTATCGTAGGGAAGTTCCTTTCTTTTTGTCATGATTTTCACCATTACCACATATCCAACTATGCCTAAAATTCTAAGTGTGGGATTCCATCCCACCAAATTTTTCAAAACACTTAAAATTGTTCCACTATTTCAAAACCTAAGTGTGGGATTTTTCCCGAAGAAAATCCTACGTCTTAGCAATGAACATTGAGGACAATGTTGTTTTAAGTGTGGGATACATGGTATATATATACCGCAAGTTTATATTTGCCTGTCCAAAGTAATACCTCCGTTTTCATTCAAACTTTTTCAAAAAAATTTCGCAAAACCAACCCAAAAGGTTGAGATTTTTAATCACCAAAACATTCGAAAACCCAACCTCGACGATGTTCGACATCCATTCGGTTGATTTCGAATATTTTCAAAAGATTTTAGTCTTAGAATATTCTTTTAAAGAGATAAACCTTCTGTCAAAATAAATAAATTGCTTTGGAAAGTAAGATAAGACAAAGATAAGAACGTATCTTAAACTAAAACTGGGAAATCCTCTAGGCATCGCATGACTTGGTGCATATGACCCTTTGATTGTGAGGTACTTGAGCCTTTAATAAGCATTCACTTTTAATGCTTCACTTTCATTTCTGAGTGTGCGCCGATGCATGTGTCTTTGAATTAGAACTTGCTCCTGAATGCGTTTTGAGACCATACCAATGGGTGCCGTACGCGGTATAGGTGCAATTAGAGGATCTGGGCATTTATTAGGATTAACCCATTTCTTTCATATCTTTTCAAGCCAACCCTTCCAACTTTCTTTCTAAGATTGTTGATGATCCAATTAGAAAACCCTTTGCGCCTTAGCCATTTCATTTCTCTAAACCCTAAAACACTTCCCCACAACACAAACACTTTCCCACCAAACACCATTCCAGCTCGTGAAACTTCATAGATCATAAGTGAGGGCTGCTTGAGGTATCTTTCTATTGGTGTCTCATCTTCAAACATCTCTCCGTACCTATCAAGAGTTTAAAGAAAGAAATCCAAAGTGAAGATACGGTACAAAAGCGAAGATTACTCATCACGAAGATATTATCCGCTAAAGACAGTACGAAAAATTGGTACTTGTCAAAAGAGAAGTCAAAGATGTCTCACTATACGAAGGATCTCCAAGGTCATAAAAAAAAAAAAAAAAAAAAAAAAAAAAAAAAAAAAAAAAGAAGCAAAGAAAAAGAAAAAGAAAAGAAGACCTTGGAGAACTCCTAGAAAAAGAAGACTACTCTCCAAAAGAAGAAAAATCAATCAGAACTCAAAAGAAACATCAAGAGAAGAGATTATTCCTCTAGGAGATGAGTCTACTCTAGAATTTATCTCAAGTGAAACTTGCTTTGATCTTTGAAAGCTCCGAGTCTGAAGTTCAAAAAACCCTAAAACCATTGACCAAAATACCCCTATCCTTACCCACTTTACCCTTACAACCCACTAAAATGCCTTGGGATAATTAGCACCGTTCTCAAAGGAGTGGTGGAGATTCGATTCTCGACCAAGCCTATGACGGTAAGCACTGCATGACTGGCAATGAGCGATTTCGTTTCTATAGATTATAGGTAACCCGATACACTTTGAGTGAATTGAGTGACCCACTTGTGAGAATCGCCCAGTCATGTACATCTACGTCTCGAGAGTTGCAAAGTATGCCAAAAAGGGTTGATCAATTTTATGTTTAAGTATGGTTAATTTTTGTTGATGCTTGCTTTCCGAAAAGATTTATCTACTTTGAAGAAAGTGACTTTCTGTGAAAGATACTCTAAGCATCCAAAATAATTTTTCAAAAACTATTTTCCAAATGAGGTTTGCTTGAGGACAAGCAAAAGCTTAAGTGTGGGATATTTGATGTATCGCAAAAAGTCACGTTTTTACATGCATTAATTGTCCCATATTTAGCTCTTTTCTAACAAAAACATCTTAAAATCATCATTATTCATTAACTTTAGTTAGAAAGGTATAAACTTGTCGGTCTTTTGAAAATCAAGCAAAAAGGGCAGAAAACTGACCTAAATAGGCACTATTCTGAGCCTAACCCTAATTCTACTGTAAACTTCATACCAGAGCCTCATAATAGTCTTATTTTGTAGCTATGAAGATTACGAGAACGTGGATATAAGGATTGCTCAGAACGGATCAAGGACGAGAAAGTTATGCAAGTTACAGCGCAGCCGAAAGCTACAAAACGTATTCTGAACACGCCCGGGCCCCACACATCCAATTTCTACCAAATTGGCATCATTAGAAGCGTAACGGAATTACGAAGCCATAGGCGAAAGAATCAAGTCAAACGGACGCGAAACGAAGAAGATACGGCCTTCCGAAGATGCGAGAAAAGTCGGAAAAATCACACGGCCTAGCACACGGCCACCACCAAGCCGTGTACGGCCTTGATGTGACCGTGTACGGCCCTAAACAGGCCGTGTACGGCCCTGTTTAGGCCGTGTATGGCCTCATTTGCTCTCACACGGCCTCCTTCTTGCTTCGTTTGCTTGTACGTGTGCTTGTGGACTTGTACTCTTGGATCCAAGGCTTGCCTATAAATAGAAGACCTCATTCACCTCATTTCACACACCATTCTTCATAGAATTCTCTCACTTTCTCTCTCACACACATTCTCTCTCTAGCACTACTCTTAGGAGTTAGAGGAGAATTAGATTAGGTTAGCTTCTCTCTTTAGTTTCTCTCTCTAGAGAACTAGAGAGATGTAGGCACGGTTCGAGTGGGGAAGATAGCTGTAGCTTGGGAATTTTATTGTATTAAAGTTTTCAAGATTCTAGCTTGTACTACTCAGTGTTACGCTGCTTAAATACTGGTTATTACTTATTCCTTTACTTACGTTTATTATGTTTTGTTTGCATGATATCTTTGTTTGTGTTGCGAATATTGCCATGCTATTTACGTAGTTTAATACTGTGATTGTTGAAATGTAGATATTAGGATTATGGATGATATTTAATTCAGTGGGGTAAACATTATGAAATAACGGAAGTAACGTTATACGGCTTTCATTTGTATAGCGCCGGAATCATCACGAATGTGTGTAGTACGGAACGTGGAAGCTATGAAAGTCGTGGGCACAATCCGTTGTGGAATAATGTCCCCAGTGTTATGATTGGTGATTGTTTTGCTGTGTATCTGGTTGAGTTTTACATGAATATAGACTTAATTCAGTGTCCACCCTTTCCAGTCTTTCACGTGACTATTGCCTTAGGATAGGATCTGATCAACCCTAATACTACGTAGATATAGTTATCTCATATTACAGTATGAAACTATGAATATTCCGTAAAACGGCACAGTACTTCGTATAGCGTTGGAAACACCTCGTGTGGAGTACAAATACGTGGAAGCTAAGGAACTGCCGTAGGTTTATTTCATCGTGGATTACCTAGAAGTCACCCTTTTAGAATATGGGTCTAGGAACAATAAAGCTGTGGAAATGCTCGCTGCACCGTACACCGTTAGTACACCAAGGTTCAAATACAGCTGTGAAAATGCTCGCTGCACCGTACACCGTTAGTACACCAAGGTTAACATACAGCTGTGGAACTACTTTAATGTACTGTACACCGTTAGTATGCCTTGAGTCTGGAACACTGTGGATATGCCAAATGCACTGTACACCGTGAGTATACCTTGAGTCCGGAACACTGTGGATATGCCAAATGCACTGTACACCGTGAGTATTCCTAGGGATGAACGCCTGATAGCAAAGGAGGGTCTAATTCATGACGGAGTTAATTATGCTTAAACTAGTAATAAATGAGTTATGAAAAGAAAGCAAGTATTCGGCTGTAATACAAGATGCTTAAACCGCTTAACTCAACATAACCGACAGCTCAACGTATACAGCATACAATTAGTACTTACCTAGATAAACTCAGATAGATTTAGGTGTTAAGAAAGGTCAGATAGAAAATTGCAGTTTGTTACCTTATGCCTACACCCAGGATATATCATCCGTAGAGGTCGCTTAGTCTTACAAGGCAAGTGAGGGGGGTTTGAACAACCTGTTTCTGATCAGCATCAGGATAACCTAGGATTCAGTGACATATGCTTTTAGGCTTTTAGACTAAAACGTAGGGTCCTAGTGTTTACACCGACTGTCCGTCTGATGATTTGCCCAAGGTAGTCTCCAATCATCTGTCTAATGAATATCATCCAGAAACCCTAATCATCGAAGTTTCAGCAATCACGCTCTACCTGTTGCCTACTCTCTTTTTAATTTACTTGTTTTATTTAGTATTAGCTTAGATAACCAACCAAAACCTACCTACTTTTATAAACCCATCCTATCAGAAAGCTCATTTACGGTAAGTCCCTTTAAGTTCCATTCGCTCTGATTTTAAGAACGACACTCGAGTTATACTTACTGCTTACTCCCCAAAAGTAGGTAGTACTTATAGTTTGAGCCCCAGCTCATATAAATTTAAAACCTAAAACGTTCACACGTCGTTGCGTCGTTGCCTGCAGGACCGCCGTGCCAACCCCCTTGGAAAACGACCGCGGATGAGTCAGCACTCTGACGGCGCAACACACATCCTAACTTATCATTAAGTGTGGGATTCCAGCCCAATTCAACACTTAGGAAACATTTTCTTACATGTTCAAACTCTAAGTGTGGGATTTTAGTAGTAAAAATCTCAACTCATGATAACATTAGGGACAATGTTCCTCTAAGTGTGGGATGGTAGGTACGGAATACCGCGGACGGACGATTTTTATGTTTACATAGCATATCTGAGAAAACGTTCCCTAAAATTTTTTAAAATTTTCAAAAAATATTTTCCAGTAAAAACTAAAAATATGAGCTAAACCTAGCGATTAACTCTAAATTTTTTAGTTTTGGTATGCCTGGAAGAAATCATTTTCAAAATATGATGAAAATATTTCAAAAACTTAAGGGAATTAAGGTAGAAATTTCCTAAACAAGAAACGATAATCTAAGAGGGGCATCGCATGATTAGGCACATACAATCCAAATTTGCAGTGAGGTTTTGAGCCTTAAAAAGCATTCATTTTTAATGTTACATTGTTCATTTCTTGTGTGTGCCGATGCATGTATCTGAATTAGAACTTGCTCTTGACATACGCATCAAGACCACATTGGTGTGTACCGTACGCGGTATAGGCGCAATTAGATGACCTTGACATTCCTTAGGATTTAGACCCTTTTTAGCCTTCTCTTTCAAGCCCAAAACCCTTTCAATACTCATTTTTAGTATCGATGATCCGCCTAGAAAACCCTATTGAGCCTAAACCTTTGATTTCTTCAAAACCCTAATCACAAACCCACTTTCCCAAAATTCCCAAAATCTTATCTTAGAATTTCCGAGGTTATGAAAAACATCTTGAAGAATATCCAACTCGATTATCCTACTCGTTCGTGTTCTCCAAAAAGAATCAAACCTCTCCAAAAAGTGCGGGAAAATTAGCACACAAGAGAGACAAGAGGACAATAGTGCGGGAAAATTAGCACCTGAAGAAAGACTCAAATTGATCAAGATAAAAGAAAGGATTTCTGGAGGAATCAAAGAAAAAAAAAATTATCCTCGGAAGTTCTCTGACAAAGAAATTCTGAAGAAGAAAAAGAAAATAAAAAGCATAAAAATAAAGAAAAGAAAATAAAGCTCAAAGTGCTTCAAAGTATCAACCAATCGAAAGAAGATCCGATAGAAGACGAGTAGCTACTTCATCCGTTCTACAAATAAGTTTTTCATGATTCTTGAAAAGCCTAAGATAAGCAACACCCTTACAAACCAAAAATTCCTTTATCCATACCCTTAACCCTCACAAAACATTACAAACCCCCCCCCCCCCCCCCCCCCCAATGTCTTGGGATAATTAGCGCCGTTCTCACCTAAGTGGTGGAGATCCGATTCCCGATCAAGCTTATGACGATGAGTACTGCATGACTGGCTTTATGAGCGATTTCGTTTGAACTAGATTGATAGGAAACCCGATACACTATTGAGTGAATTGAGTGACCACCTTATGTGAGATCGCCTAGTCATGTATACTCCAAGATCATGAGAGTTAAGTTGGAAGTATGCCTATGAGAATCGCTTTCTGTTTCCGAAAGGATCATCTTATTTTTCCTTTGTTTTATGAAATTATCTACTCATATGAGGTGTAACACCTCGTCAAAAAGTTAATTTTCGCGCCGAATTTAAACTTTTATAAACGATTTAACTTTTATTTCCAATTAGTATTTTTATAAAATACTTTCATTAGAAAACATTTTAAAATAATATAAATAAGATTTTATTTTATTTTATGACTGGACAAATAAAACACGGGTATTTTGTACTGTGGTTGGAGACCACAGTCCGCGCACTGGGGACCTGTGTTGGACAAAACCCAACTCCCTCCCCATTTTCACCTCATTTTCAACTCCACCCTCTCTCTCTCTACTTCCATTTCTCTCTCAATCTTCTCTCTAAAATACCCACTAATCACATAAAAACTACCACTAAACGACCTCCAATCTCGAAGCTCCTTTAGGGAAAAACGATCACCACGCAACGATCTACAACCCTATCTTTTCAGATTCTCCTCGCGCGGATTTGTAAGTTTCCGACAATTCTCGAAATCTCTCAAAACTTTGTTATTTTGCTTGTTTGCGGTTTAGATAAGCTTAAAATACTTAATTATGGGTTGGGTAAAAGAATCGGACACAACGGAGGCCGGAAAACTCGTTTTCGGCTCAAACTCCGGCGATCAGTCCGTTACGTCGCAGGGACCAAAAACAGTGCTGCGACGTCGCATCCAACGTCGCAGCCAACGTCGCAAAACATCCCAATGTCGCATAATGCGACGTAAGCCCCTACGTCGCCATCAAATTCTGCGTCGCACATAGCGACGTAGCCCATAACGTCGCATTGACTTGCGAATGTCGCACATAGCGACGCAAGACCCTACGTCGCCTCTGACGTCGCAGCTGACGTCGCATCTGACGTCGCAGAACCTTAAAAACCTATGTTTTTCACTAAGTATTGGCAACCAAATTTTACCACTCGATTTTACCCGAAATTGGATTTCGAATGCGTTTTCTTTAAAGCAAAGTAGTAGAAATAAAAATTTTCCAAGCTGACCTGGCAGCTCGACCCCAGCCAGGGGCTCTGCCCCTTGAACCCTGCTAGGGGTTGCCACCCCTTGGACCCCGCTACCAGGGGCGCTGCCCCCGGACCCCCGTACACCATTCCCAGACTTCAACAACAAATGCATACATGAACAACTCGCTTAGACAAACTGATTTGTCTCATACTTATATAACCTCACGTGTTTAGGACACCAGAAGGTTACCATTCGGACGACGCGCGTATCATCGTATCGCTAACAACTCACAGGTGAGTTCATCACCCCACTCTTTTACTGTTTTCCAACTGATTTCGGGGTGGGAATGCATACTCCTGTTTTACTACTTTCAACTGTTCAAACCTTTACAAACGTTTTACTATAGTTTATGGTAACGGTGCTAGACCGCGACAGCTACGAACCATTTGACCATACTTAGGGATATTAAGTATGACTGCGACAGTAACACCTAGAATTATATTACATATGATATCTAGGGAATAAACGCCTCACTACATCAGTGACTTGCTAAGTACTAATAATGATTAGTGAACTTATGAACACCAACTATAGGCACCGACTTGCTAGTTAGCATTGACTACTTTTACGAACTAGCGGATGACTTTGACTAAGTACTGTAAGTACTTCCTTACAGTTAAGTGACGTGTTAACGTACTTGACTTTACCATTACTACATACAAACTAGGTGACGTAGATACGTACCTAACATGTGATTATGATTGCCCCTATACCTAGGTGACATTCCTACTTTTCGTAGTAAGATTTACTACTGTGCATTACGTAACAACTTGAGGTACTGTTGAGTGCCTGTAACACTTTACTAGCCTTGGGCTAACTTACTTACGGCATGTCGTGTACTGCCAAAACGATTACTTGCATCTCCTGCGGGAGAATAACGGACGCTGTCACTATATGTGAAGCAAAACGATGCCACGGTGGGTGGTACAAACACGATACCAATGTGATTGGTATTACGGATTTACAAACGAGCTCACGATACCACGGTGGGTGGTACAACTTATTTGCGAGCTGGATTGCTCACGATACCACGGTGGGTGGTACAACTTACTTACGAGCTGAATGCTCACACTCAGCAATGGACCGACGAACTATTACAGTCGGGGTCGTTGGCTCAGCATATGAATTTATGCTCTATCGTAGTTCTGCGGAACTGCACGGTTACTCATACTCAGCATATGGATTATGCTTTACTTACTTTCAGCAACGGACCTGCGAACTATTACAGTAGGGGTCGTTGGCTCGATAACTGACTAATTTACTTAAACGTGGTCCTGCGGGACATAACTTAACATTTCCTCCCGGGGATACCTATTACTATCACTGTAGGTGATGCGAAACACTTACGAGTCGGAGACTCAGGGAAACAACAAGCTTTTCCTCACTTGACTGTAATTACAAACCGTACCGCTATGACACGATCATAAAACAGATAACTTGATCCCGAAACAGATAACTTGATCACGTTGCCGGGGTGCAACCTTTCATGCCAGGTGGCATCGTGACCTATTAGTAACCGTAGTACTAATACTTGAAATCGTACAAACTATCCGTACCGTATTGCTGGGGAGCAATACCGACCGTCTAAGGACTTTCTTGTTTGTTTGTTTTCGGCCAGTAGCACGACAGATAGTCACTTTACGCTACTCTCGTATACATATTGCCAGGTGGCAATATCTTACCTGATAACACACATGCTGGGGATTGGTCCCCTTTACTTGACTATAAACCTATTGATTAGGTTCACCTGCTTACCATAAATTACTTATAACTACCTCGAGGGGTAACTGTTGTTATTTAAACTGTTAAACTTGATTGATATTTCTGAATGAAATATTTATTACTCGAACTACTTGTTTTTACAAATTACTTGTGAACTCACCAGCTTTCCAGCTGACCCTTTTAGTGTGCATTCTCAGGTACACCGCTGTTGTAGGATTGGTCTACATGATTCTAGCTCGAGTCGCATGTTTTCAACACTCAGGATATTTATTGCATTTACTTCAGTACTAGTAGAATGTAATATTACTTTTATGCGAACTCGCAACTTGTAAAAACTTTAATTTCAGAAATGTATAACTATTTTCAAACGTCTCATTTAGAGTCGTTCATTATGTATCTTATGCTGTGATATTTAATTTGGTAACACCCGACCTGACCGCTTCCGCAAACCAAAATTTGAGGGTGTTACATGAGGAAACGGTAACTAACAGGGATATCATAACTCTCCCTAAACCAGTTTTAAAAATGTTTTCAAAGGGAGTATTGATGAGTGTTGCTTGAGGACAAGCAACGTCTAAGTGTGGGATACTTGATGTGACCCAAAAAGTCATGTTTTTAAGGACATATTTCCACACTTTTTGGACTATTCTTTGGTGAAAACATTTCAAAACCATCATTATTTACAAAAATCACCAAAGTAGTCTAAATACAGACATTGCAACAAAAATCGGTTAAAACGTCCAAATAACACGTAAACCGAGGCAAAACAATCACCTTAAATTTTTTGTTCTTAATATTCTTATAAAAATGGATCTTAATTCATATTTTATGATTCTATAGGAAAATCCAAGACCGGAGGTGAAAGAATCAGAAGAAACGGATGAAAGACGGAGAAGATATGCAGTCTGGAAGCTCGCCTATCGTCATCCGGAACACGTAAAAGTCAAAAACTTCCAAAATTGGCAAACTTAGTTTCATTATAAGCGTAACGGAAAAACGAATCCAACGGCGCAAGAATCAAGCAAAACGGACTTAAAACGAAGAAGATACGGACGAACCAAGCAACCGAGAAGTCAGCAGAAGGCATTCGGAGCACCAACCCCCCCCCCCCCCCCCTCACCCAAGGGTACCGTATACGGTACCCTAAGTGCCGTATACGGCCCTTGGGGTGCCTTTTGGTGCTTCATTTGCCTTGGTAAATGGTACCAAGGTGCCATTTGAACCCCCCCCCCCCCCCCCCCCCCCATGTTGCTTGCTCGCCCCGTGTAACGCTTTAGTGCTTGTTCTTTGAACTTTAAGGCTTGTACCATGGCCAACCTCCTTCTCCTCTAAATACTCACTCCATTTCCATCATTTTATACACCTTTGACACCACACTTCTCATTTTCTTTCTCTCTCTAAAATTCTCTCTCTAGAAATAAGCTAGTAGGTTATAGTTTAGGGTAGAGGCTTTTAATAGCTTTTGTACGGAGATACTCCGAGATTTCAGGCTCGTGAAGATTTGTCTGTATTACTCTCTTATTCAGGTTTAATACAATCTCTCGTATTTATTCTATTAATCATGTTATCTTATTATGCATGCTTAGGAATGAATGCTAGAATTATGCTAGGCTAGACAAATCAATGTTTGTTGTGATGTATGCAATGTTAGGATAGTTATGATTTAATTTTCCATGCTGTTACTCTGCCTGTATGAGTTTAAACTGTTCGTGAACTTATAAGCTGAACCTCTGCCTGATATCACGTAAAAAGTCATGTTTTTACTACGGATATCTCTCTCATTTAAGACTAATTCTTGGCATACAAGCTCAATTATCACTTAAATCAGTGGTATTGTGCCAAGAAGGTGAAAACACAGAAGCTCGAGAAAAATCACTAAAAATGGACGAAAAAACGAAGATTCCACGCACAGTCGAAGATTCAAAGCATCAAAATAAGATTTAGAGACAAAGTACCCACCACTGAGATTTCTCTTGTCCAAGGTGTTCGTTTTCAAAATACGAATCCAACAGAAGAATAATCGGCAAAAACGGATGAAGAATGAAGATTCTACGTACGCCGGAAGATTCAAACGATTCGCACGACACATCTAAAGTTCAGAGACATATTTTTGGGATTTCTTTTCATCAAAGTCTTCATTTTTGAAAAACGAATCCAACAAAAAAAGAATCAACACAAACGGAGGCCTAACGAAGAAAATACGCACGAATCAAGAAACGAAGCAAAAGACGGCGAACTGAGACGGTAGGCTACCAGCCGCCACCGGCTGCCTGCCGCCCGTCCCCCGGTCACTTTTTGGTCCTTGCCTGTACTCGCCTCGTACCTGGTGCCACACCTTTCCGCAACTTTATGGTACATGTGCTACACCTTTACACGCTTTAGGGTACATGTGCCACTAACTTTTGCACCTTTTGCTAATGTGCTCCTCAAGATGCTAACATGAGCCGGATTTCACCTATAAATAGGAGGCCAATGGTTTCATTTCAACACACTCTCTTCTCACACTCTTACTTACTCTCAAAACTCCACTCTAGAAATTCTCTTGTATTTTATAGTTTTTCTCATTCTAGGATTGTTGTAATTAATCCACGGATTAATATAGAGGCTAGAACGAACGCTAGGGAATTGGAGATTAATCTTTGTACGTGCGAAAGAGTTGTCAATCATAATAATACGCTGCTACGCATTTATTTCCGGGTGATATCTAAACCTTTATCATACTTGTTTTATTTCGTATTTCAATATGCATTATTATCTTGTATGTGATTTATTTGTTGCCATGAATTACGAGTAATTTATTATTGTGATTGTTGATGATGTAGATAATCATAAGTAGGGATGACATTACATAATTAGTGTACGACAATCGTAAAGTGATGTGACGGCCCCTATTCGACTGTTTATTTGATATAGTACTGGAAACACTTTTAAGTGGAGTACAAATGTATGGAAGTCATAAACGACCGAAGGTAGTCACATCACTGGAATCAGCTCTGGTTTAATAGTTGGAATTCCGAAAGGATAATACAACTTCACAACTAATTGGTATATCTTGCGAAAGTCAACACACTATAAAGTAATGTTCGTAAAATACGTTCAGATAAAATAGGAATTAGTAACCCTTGTACTGTTAAGACTTTATGAACTTAAGTTAATTTATGGAGTACCCTTTCTGGTTATCCACGTGACTGCAACCTAGTAATTAGGACCTGATCAACCTTAATTATGGTAAGTAGTTATCTGTGCCCATGACATGCAATAAGTAAGACACAGTGAAACCACTCGTACATATTAGGTTTACATTTCTGCATTGCTTTACATTTAGTTAGTTTAGAGTGTCACTTTCACTGTCAATTGCTCTTGACCGTATGTTGGATGTAAGAAGCTGTGGAACTACCATGTAAAGTACACTGTCCAATTACTGAAAAGCATGGTCTGCATATGAAACACGTTTTTATAAACTGCGAATAATCCAGGGATGTATAACTATTTGAAAAGGAGAACTTAAGTCATAAGTTGAAGTAACCAAGCTTTAATACACAAAAACAAGGCTTAGGAATAAGAGTAAAGTCCTAGCGACCTAGAATCCTTAAAACACTAAGTCTTACAAAATCAACGGTCTAAACATACAAAGTTATTAATCTGCATGCTAATAGAGTAGTAAACTATCTTAGGGGTTAAGAACGGTCGGACCTATGAGACGATACGCTGCTGATTCATGCACCTCGGTATAAAGCCAAGATATTTTGCTTATCTTTCAACCAGATAAGTATTGGAAGTTTGCGTATTGCTCCGATCAGAATCACGATAGCCTGGTTCCTAGTGACATGCCAATGGGAGAATTAGTTGGTAGGGTTCTAGAGTTTACACCTGATAGTTTATTTATTTATTAAGTTTTGTCCCTATTTAGTCTGTCATCCCGAAACATTAATTATCAAAGTCTCAACAATCACATATTTATCTTTACCTTCTTTCCTGCATTTTAATTTCTTGCAATTTACTTTCCTGCATTTTAATTATTTATCTTTAGTTTAAGAAACCCCAAACCTATCTACTTTGTTCCATCCTAAACTACCCTACCGAAAGCACCAGCTTTGATCACCCACACGTTTCGATTCATAGAACGATCTTAGATCATACTTACCGCTTACTAACCAAAGTAGGTAGTACGTATAATTTAAGCCCCGCTATTTATAAATTTTAAAACCCCTGTTGGCGCCCGATTAGTTACCACCAACGACACCGACGCTTTCGGGTGCCATCACTGCCCGTTTTATCTATCCAACTTATGATGTGGTTTGTATCCTCCTCCCTAGAACATGGCCAATTGCTAGAAGTAGGATTGCCAACTATTCTGTGTATGATGATCAATGAACTCAACATGGTCGTTGTTCCCTTGATTGAAACATATCCGAGGGACACGAAGCATAAGAATAGAGATAGATTAGGTTCATGCTTGTTTGTTGTGTATCTTTGGGATAACTTCCGGGATATCCATGATCTAATCCTCAGGTCAGTTAATGTGATGCTAGTGTCCCGTCCTACTGCATGTTCTTGTTTGATTGTTGCTTAGGTACTGCATGCTAGACATACATAACCACTATCACTGGCCTGCTAATTAGAGAGTTTCATAAACATAATAAACATAATACAGGTAGGTTAACATGCATGTAATAGTTGTGATGATTGTATGATTAATGATGAACAATTCAACTGACCGTTAGACAAGATCATCCCAACTGGTTCCGCGGGTTAAACCCTGTTCATGCTATTGTTCAATGAACGATTCATGCCACGATACGGACGTCCTCCGGATGTCTGAGACTGGGGACCTGGATTAGAGGATGATTGTCGGTTGAATTGCTCTGTATATTTGGGAGAACTTCCAGTGTACTGGACACTCTATAACTGCTATCCATGTGACATATTATGTATCTGATTGCGGACAACTCTACGTTAGGTATATACTAGGATCGTAGTTATAGCTCATTAAGAAATATAGGAATGTCTAGTGAGTAATCTGGAATCCTAATTGGTATAACGGAAAAGCTGTAAAACGTTCGAGTATCCGGTATAGCGTTGGAACCACCACTGGTGTAGTACAAATACGTGGAAGCCGAGTAAAGACTGTAGGCATAATACTTTATTACCAATTAAGCTTCTATGACCTCACCGGATTAGTCATCACACCTAGTAGCCTCATCCCTCATAATTATCCACCTAATAACATTGCCGAAATCACATCAAACATATTCCTTATCTTGATTTCTCTGCGTTCTCCGTACAACCCCACCTTTAATTTAGTCTTTAATTTTAGTAATTAGATTAGAAAACCAAACCAACCTATCAAAAAGTTTAAAAATCCCAGCTAAATTACAAAAGGTAATTAATCCTCCTAAGATCCCATGCCCGTTGTAGTTTGAAGAACGACACCTGAGTCATACGTACCGCTTACTGCCCTTTAGGTCTTTAAGTTGTATCAAAACTTAGGATACCCAGCATAACAAATATAAAACCTACTGCCGTGAGCCCTTGCCGGACGGTTCAACGACCGGAGTAAAATCCGACCGACCGCTAGGGTTGCGACAGGGTGACATGAATCGGTTTGGAATAGATAAGTTTGTTATCTATTCTTGAAATTGGTGTTTTGAGGGTTTGTGTATTGAAGGTGAATTTGGAGGTGCTTGAGAATGAATAGTGCTTACACCCTTGTATTTATAGTGATGCTTGAATCAACTTAGTAGGCAAGTTTTGCCACGTGACATCATCTGGTGATGCCAGTGGAGGGATGCGGCTGATTGTATTTGCGCGTGGGTCCCCTGCGTATGACGTGGACCAATGGCATTGCTAGAATTGACCTCTTGTCGGTTCAAGGGAGACCACCACTACTGTTGGTGATACTTCGTACCATGTTGTCTCAAATCAAGGGGACAATAACCCTAAATGTGTATGGGCCTGCGCATGCCCTGGACCTAGCTTACTGGACCTTTGCCTGGTAATTGGGCTCCCTGTACAAATGAGTTAGGCTCGATGGCCCTTTCCTGTTTTCGTTTGTTGAGCCCAATAAGAATGATACACGGTTAGTCACATTGATGAGTCCTTTGAAAATATTTACCCCTTATTATCAATTCACTAAGTAAATAGACAAATTATCATGATATTTTAATTATATTATCATGATCATCGAAGGAGATAACATGAAATTTTCATGATAATTTCAAGGCATCTTTGACATTTACTTTTTATGTCTCCATTATAGATTAAATAAATATATGTGCTTCTTCTATTTGGCTTAGACATATGCGTCAAGCACATAAATTGTCATTAACTATAAAATAATTAGTAATTTTCATCTAATCAACAACTCTTGATTGTAAATCTTGGTTTAACTAATGAACAACTTTCAATTGTAACAATTAACAATTAGAAGGTTAGCTCAAACTTTTAATAAAATTGTACATCTTCAAATGATAATAACATTTAGATATAGTTAAAGGAAATAAGAATGAGTAGATGTTTGTGAAACTAACATGAGATTCTTAGAAAACAATAATGACATTTAAACGATCTACATTATTAGTATAAATCGTTTGCTTTAATATTTTCGTAGTGTGCGTGTAAGTTAATAATAGCTAGATTAAAACAACATTATATATATATATATATATATATAGAGTAAGAGGATCAAGAAAGAAGGAAATTGAGGGAGAGAAAATGGAGAATGATTTTTTAATACTATGATTCAATATTTTATTGCTAAGATTCAATTTTTCATTAATATAATTTACATTTTATTTCTTTGGTTCAATAGTTTATTAATAAGATTTAGTCTTTTGTTGCTATGATGCAAAAGTTATAGTAATACAAATTTGAATCTTGGAATAAAAATAATGAATCTTAGAATAAATATACTGAATCATAGTAACAAAAAGTTTTGTTCCCTCTTCTCTCCCTAAAAAACCTTCTCCCTATATCCTACTCCTATATATATATATATATATATATATATATATATATAAAAGAATTTATGATTGCGTATATAATTTTGCGAATAATGTTCTATGTGATTCTAAAACAATCCAATTACATTACATTTAACAAATATACGTGAACCGTCGATTATTAATATGAATGCTAGGTTTATCCCCTCAAAAATCTCAACCCAAACCTTATAATATTCAAATTGGGTTCGTGTCATGTTTCATGTTGAGTAAGAAATTGTCGGCCCTACCTATAAATATTTAACGGTATCTACGGAGTATTATTTACATAGATATTTAATAGTCCTCAAAAATCAACCAACCAATCAAATATTCACCTCCGTTTCCAATACAACAACCTAAAAACGCGTATATCTTCTAACCACTTTGATTTTAACTCCACTCCAAATTCCAAACATTTCAATCTTACAAGCACTTTTTAATACTTCCTCCGTTTCAAAATTATTGTCATCTGACAAAAAATACGTAGTTTAATAAAAACATAATCATTACTGCTTTCTCTTTCTTACTTTTTGCAGAATGACAATTTTACCTTTAACCAATTAATTACTGCTTTCTTAAAAGTGTGTAATAATAATTTCAATTAAGAATAATATGGTAATCACAATCAAACTTCACTATCTATTTTTCGAAGAAAAAAAATTAATTTGGGATGTCCGAAAAAGAAAACTAACTATAATTTTGGGAAGGAGGGAGTATCATATATCCCAAACACCACTCCAATCATTTTCACAATCCTCAAAAATATGTTATTCCGATTATGGACGACCATACTCTTACTAAGACCACTCCCAACAGTGACAGAACTGACATGCCACATCTGCGTCACGTCAGCTTTTTCACGAAACTGACAGAAACTGACAACCTCGTGCCAACAGTGGTCCGTCACTTTTTTTCAGGGACCCACAACTAATAAATTAATTAAACAATACACAATTAATTAAAATAAAACACATTTCATTCAAATTAAAAACATTACAATAATTAAAAAAAATGTTACACTAATAAAAAAAATTTACAATTAATAAAAATAAAAGTAGCCTAATCAGAGCTCGATTCTTCGTCTTCGTTCGCGGCCTCGTTCTCGTTCTTGTCTTCATCCGAATTGTTGGATCCGTAGACATTTTGATATTCTTCAACGACTTCTTAGCGAGCCAATTTGATAATTTTTAGTTCCTTTTTTGAAGCCCGTTTTGGAAGACTTTTGCAAAGAAAGCTCAACGCCTTAAACGCCGCTTTTTTATATTGTTTTTTTTATTGTTTTTAGCGCTTCTGTGGCTTTTAGAGCCTGTGCTTTAACCGCTTTAAGGGTCTCAAGTTTCTCGGACGAGATACTACCTCGTGAAGACGAACCGGCGTCCGAGGATTGAGAATTCTTTGCCGCTTTTCGACCCAGTGGATGATGTATTGGGTCGTCGCGGAACAAGGTTCTCATGTTTGCTTCTAGAGACGACGTCATCAGGTTGTCGTTTTCGCCAAGATTGGTTGCTTTGGGTTCGGGTTGGAATGGGCGTTTGTTGCTCATGACGCCTTGCTCGGTGAAGAACTTTGGGTAATGTTTAAGAACATCCCAACAACACTCGTAATTGAATTTTCGTTTCACTTTTAGAAAAAACCTATTTTGGCCGCGTTTAAAACGTCGTTGTCTCCGTCACCGCTTTGATGGCAACTCTCTAAACTTTTTGTGAATGCCTTCGAAGGATTTTACGTCGTTAGATATTTTGTTCCATTTGCCCGTTAGTTAATTGAGGTTACGTTTCGTTTGAACCACCGAATTGTAACCCGAATGGACGTTTTTCCAAAAACTCTCGTTTGTTTGATTGTTTCCGATGACACCATTTTCGGAACAATGTATCCACCGTTCCACCAAGATTCTTGCTTCGTCGTCGGTCCACCTAACTTGAACCCTTTTTGGTTCGACATTCTTCTTTGTTTTGCCCTTTTTGGGCTCCGGTTGGCTTTCGGGTTCTGCATCGGACCCGGGCTCGGTCTCATCCGAACTTTCTAGTATATGTTGATGTTGACTTTCGGGTACGAAGTTTTGGCTTGATGTGTTTTGTGAGTGACGGGAAGGTGTTTGTTGGTACCCGAGCGGGTTTGATGAGGTAGTTCCGTAGTATGTGTTTGGTGACCAATCAACCGACGGTGGAAATTGGGGGTTTTGGTACCACCCGGGATGTTGGTAATTCCTTCGGGGGTCATCGGGTGAAAATGAATAAGGATTTGCAATTTGTGCGAAACTAGCAAATCCCGAAGGTGGAGGTTGAATGGGAGGTTGATTGTGTGTCGGATTGTTTAATTAGTTTTGCCACATATCGTTACAAACTTGTTCTTGCTCATTTTGTTATGATTTGGATTTGGATTTGGTTTTGGATTTGGAAGTGTTGTTTTTTGACATTCTTTGTGAGGTGAGTGTTTGAAAATAGAGTGTTTTGAAAATGAATGGGTAAAATGTAGTGAATGTAGTGTAGTTTTATAGGTAAAATTTAAGTTTAAAAAAAAAAATTTAAAAGTGTCCAACGGCCATATGACTGTTTTTTTAAAAAAAATTATTTTATTTTTTTCACAACGGATACTTTTTTTTACATTTAATGTTTTTTTTTGCTCGTTCCACGCGATTCCAAACCGACGACCCGTCGTAAAAGCGACGAGGTGAAACCGACGAGCCAAGTGACGAGCTCGTGCCATCGGTGTCACGCTCGTTCACTTGAAACCGACGAGAAGTTGACACTCCCTTTGGGAGGCGTCTAACCACCTGTACCACAACCATGATCCTTCAATCACAAGCACAACAAACATACAACAAACAACTCCCCTGCGAAAACAACCACACAACCGCACTCGGTTACACTTGCAACGCAGCCCCAACATGTCAATCTTACCTCACTTTCCGATCACAACCACCGCTTTACAACACCCCAACCACCATCGCCACCCTTCTCAACTCAAACCCTGATGACGTCACTACCATCAATAACTTCACCTCCTCATCCGTCATCATTCCGGCTGATACGGTTGTGATTGTTCCCATAAGTAAATGTTCTTGCTCTGATGGTGGGTTTTACCAGCATAACACCGGTTATGTCCTTAAAAGTACTAACGGAACCGTTGAAACATATTTTTCGCTTGTGAATAATACTTTTAATCATTGATCAACCAAAATACTTATGATTACTGCAACTTGTTAGTTGGTGACAATATCACGGTAAGGATCTGATACCATGTTAAATTTTTATGATATTTTGTAACTAATCAAATATCATCTTATATACAGATTCCGCTTACATGTGCGTGTCCAACAGCAAACCAAACAGCTGCAGGAATTAGGTATTTGCTCACTTACCTGATCAATTGGGGAGAGACTATTGATTATATGTCTCAAACATTTGGGGGTGTTGGTAGTCGAAGAATCTTAGATGCTAATGAGCTCGCTGCAACTCAAGTTATCTTTCCATTTACACCAATTTTGATTCCGCTTACAACTGAACCCACACGAATAAACGCAACTGTAACTCCAGCATCTCCGCCTGCTCCATCCGTGATTACACTAGCACCGAACAGCAGTGGGAGCTCCTCGAACAAAGGGGTCTTTATTGGTGTAGGAATTGGTGTCGGTTTACTTGTACTTGTTTTAGGTTTCGGGGTTCTAGTTTGGTTCTGTAAGAAAAGGAAGGTTCAACAGAGGAAAACTCATAATCTGCCTCCGGGTAAAAACTCTGCAACTGCTACATTGATCGGCCCAGAGAATAACTCGGGGTCGATTTCAACAGAAGGGATTCGAATAGCGATTGAGTCGTTAAAAGTTTAAAAGTATGAGGAACTACAGAAGGCTACAGGGGATTTTTCGGAAGATAACCGAGTGAAAGGATCGGTTTACAAGGGTGTTTTCAATGGGGATTTCGCAGCCGTGAAGATAATGAAAGGGGATGTTTCTGCCGAGATCAATATGCTTCCACAAATTAATCATTCAAACATCATCAGACTGTCTGGATTCTGTTTGCATCAAGGAAACACTTACCTAGTTTACGAATTTGCTGACAATGGGTCACTCAGCGATTGGCTGCACGCAGCCACAAAGAACACTAAATACGACTATGTTTTAGATTGGAAACAAAGAGTTCAGATCGCACATAATGTATCAGATGCATTGAATTACCTTCATAATTTCATTACTCCACCATACATCCGCAAGAATTTGACAAGCAGCAATGTGTTGATAGACGCTAAAATGAGAGCAAAGATAACGAATTTTGGGCTTGCCAGAAGTGTTGATGAAAACGACAATGGAGAACTTCAGTTAACAAGGCATGTTGTAGGGACATTTGGCTACATGCCACCAGAATACATAGAGAACGGGTTAATTACCCCTAAAATGGACGTGTTTGCCTTAGGCGTGTTGATGTCAGAGCTTTTGTCTGGAAAAGAAGCCGCCACACGACCACCTGAGGGTGGCGGTGATGAGAAGAAGGATAATAAGGATGTTACGGTAGTACAGCAGGGGCAGTTGTCGGAGATGATAAAAGAGGGGGTTGGAGGGGATAATGTGAGGGATAAACTGGCGGAGTTTATGGACGGTAGATTGAGGGGTGAGTATCCGTTGGAGTTGGCGTATTCTATGGCAGAGCTTGCTAGTAAATGTGTAGCGACTGATTTAAACGACTGCCCGTCTGTGACAGAGGTGTTTATGACAGTTTCGAAGATAATGTCTTCGTCTTTAAATTGGGATCCATCTGATGAACTTGAACACTCCAGATTTTTTTAGTCTTGGCAGATCAAGAAAATACCTTTCAACTATTGTAATCTTATGTAATTTTTTATATGGTTTTGATATGGTGTACAAGGGTATTTTGCTTCTTAGAGAATAAAAAGATCATCATGAATATTATATATAACGTTGAGTGTCTCCTCGAGTCGTCCCTGATTTGTACAGAGCATGCTGTAGCTTCAAAGAGTATGGTAATGACCAGTTCTGACTTATTAATGAGGCTCAATAAGAAGTCAGCAGTATAGACGTACAGTACAATGCCTGAGCTTCAGCTTTAGATATTAAAAACATCAAATAGACAAATCCAGAACTGAATCAACACTGTATATATCATTAACTAGAACAACAAAACCAGTTTAACTCTCAATATACATTTCAACAAAAAAGATGCCGGGAGGAGAACGGGTAAAATGAAAACTCCAACAAAAAATTGACAATGATGCGTCAGCAGCGAGTGTATATTTTTGTTCAAATACAGAAACTGAATTAAAGAATTTTAAACCTTGCGAGCCAGTGTCCTCTGTTTTGTAGCATGTTGCACCACTTTTTCCTCAACTGGGACCCTTACATCTTCTGACCCCATCAATTAGCTTCCTTGCTGTATTTGTAAAACACTGAAACCATCTCCAAATTCTTCTTTTTCTTCATCTGTTTTTGGTCCAAAAATACAGATCTTCTGGAGGTGTGCTTCCCAGTGACTATGAACAAGCAGAGCACCAGAAGCCCCAAAAGTCCATCTTCGTAATTCATCTAACAAAACCGAAACTTTCTACAACTGGCACATAAGCATGGACCGTGAACAATGGTGACCCTTGCTGCATTTCTTCCTTCAGAATCTAGCACGTCTATGGGCCAACACAGCATACATAGGACCTAAATACTCTGTTGGTGTATTCAGTTCACAGAAATACATTCCTTCTACAATTCTAGGGTTCTTTTTGAAGTACAGCTGCTTTACTTTTCTAGATGATGACTTTGGTATTGGAGGACCAATTTGATGATTTAAATTCACAATTTCCTCGCGCTTAGGAGAAAGTTGAGCAGGATAACCACTTAACCAAGCATCAGGGTTGACTTTAACGTATGCCTGATCAGCAACAGGCTGTTTTTTTAATTGTAACCTATGTTCTGAAGTGGACTCGATGGTTTGTATACTAGGAACATGTTGCTGAAAAACTGTTCGGAAAAGAAAAGTTTATATCTTTCCAAATGAAGTATATCCTTTTCAAGAGATGTGATCTCTCTCACCAATTCCATCGATGACTGTATGCAAATTAGCCACAGAATGACAGAAAGAATTAGATAAATATAAATGAGCCGAATTGGAAACCATTAGGTGAGTAATGCACATAATGCATACTATTACTAATCTATAATCCGTAACTACTTATAAAACATTAGGTTCATGTCTCAGAAGCTTATAATATATAAACCTTTATATTCTTAATTTACCTTTATAATAACTAGATATTTCCTGAAGATAAGATCTTTATTAAGTTAAGTAACATACAATTCAAATTTCTACCAATTAACAGCCAAATTAAAGCAATTTCTACTGAAATAAACCCAGATTTGTAATCAATCTATAATTAAGTTAAAGTATTGAGGCTCAATCTACATATAGCCGAAGCTAGAAAATCTGAAAAGCACGTAACTGAACCGATAAATATCGACAGTCATTGCTTATAATACACTAAAAAACTAAGTGAACATATTGCAGGTACTATGCTAGTATAATGTAATGAATGCTAGTCATGTTCCATTTTGACAAAGTTTCAACCCGAAACTTTATATCTTGCCCGTAACTAATATTACAGAATACAGATAGCTACATATATGATTAATTAATACGTTGGAAATTTGATTTGGGCAAGAGAATTAGTACCTTTGAATTTGGTGTGGCATTTGAGGTATTAGAGGAAAATGAAGTAGAAGATAGTGTCATCTCTGATTCTGACCAACTGGAGGATTGATCAGGCCCCAAGTTCACACATTTACTTAATTTGTCAATAATACTGACCAACTGTTGTTGTTGTTGTTGTTGTTGTTGTTGTTGTATCCTAGCAAAAGTAGGCGAATTTATTAAAATTTGTTTTATACTATAATATTTGTGCAATAGAGGTTGAAGTTCATCAACTGCAAACTCGAGGAAGAAGCACAAAATCAAACAAATATACAACTTCAATGAATAATTAGAGCTGTTTTGATAAACAGAGAGAGAGAGAAGTAAGTGGTGTGGAATTGCAGGAACGTGTATCCATTACACCACCACCACCATGATCATGTTTGCTAATTTTTTCATTATTCTACAAAATAATAAAGAAATCAATCAATATATACGTGATGTAAGAAAATAATTAAGATAAAATTCTCAAAAAGGTAAATGAATGAACGTGACCTGCATTGAAAAGTAGTTGAATGGCGGGAAGAGAGAGCAGAATCATCATCATCACATTTCAACAGCTTCTTTATTTCTTCTTTGATCTTTCTTCATTTTTCTTTACTCACCGACAGTTTATGATGAAGGTCATTAACTAACTGATGATGTTATATATGTTCTGTTCATTCAGACTTGCTGCTAATATTTCTTTTTTTCTTTCAATATTCATAAATTATTGTTATCATCATTAAGTGTTAGTGCTGAAAGTTATAAGAAGAAAGAAAAGGAATAAATGATGTTTGAACTTGTGTGTATTGTTTAATTTATGAAGAAATGTAAGAACACAGAGGAATAATAATGGCTTTCTTTTCTTTAAGTTGAGAAAATTACTCTTTTAATAAACAAGTTTGGGCTTCCTATAGTGAGCTTGCAAAATGTCTCAGTGCTGAGCTTGAGCTTTAGACATTATCCTCAAAATGAGGCAAGCTTGAACTCTGTGAATTTATGCAAGCCTAGCTCGAGCTCTCAACTAGTTTACACCTGTAGTCTGTAGAGATGGTATATAGCATAAATGATTGAATGTTTGGATTTGAATCCTGTTTCGTTCCTTAACCAGTTCTTAAATTAGGGTGGCCTTAAACCTCGTTTAAGTATGAGCATTATGCTTAAAAAACAGGCTTATAACCATGACCATGATTTTCGGGACAGGTATCATGACAGGCCTTTATAGTAGACAATATTAGAAAATTGGGCCGAAATAGTAACCGGGCTGATAACCAGGACCGCGCTTTCTAGGACTGGTTGTGGGCCAAAACCTACACCAGTCCACCGCTATGGCCCATCTGCCCACCACATTAAATGATCCCCTTTATACAAAATTTCAGGGTCTTGAATATTTCCATGTTCTAAAAGGAGCATTAAGCATTAGGTTGTAAAATAAATTTGCAAACAAGAACAGTAAAAACAGCATATAGACAAATCCAGAACTGAATCCAACACTCTATATATCATTAACGACAAGAATAAAACCAGTTTAACTCTCATTAAACATTTCAACAAAAAAGATTCTGGGAAGAGAACGGGTAAAATGAAAACTCAAATGCATCAGCAGCAAGTGTATATTTTTGAACAAATGCAGATACTGAATTAAAGAATTTTAAACCTTGCGAGCCAGTGTCCTCTGTTTTGTAGCATGTTGCACCACTTTTTCCTCAACTGGGAGACCCTTACGTCTTCTAACCCCATCAATTAGCTTCCTTGCTGTATTTTGTAAAACACTGGAACCATCTCCAAATTCTTCTTTTTCTTCTTCTGTTTTTGGTACAAAAAACGGATCTTCAGGAAGTGCTTCCCAGTGACTAAGAACAAGCAGAGCACTAGAAGCCCCAGAAGTCCATCTTCGTAATTCATCAGCAAAACCGAAACTTTCTGCAACTGGCACATAAGCATGGACCGTGAACAATGGTGACCCTTCATGCATTTCTTCCTTCAGGATTCTAGCACGTCTACGGGCCAACACAGCATACATAGGACCTAAATACTCTCTTGGTGTATTCAATTCACAGAAATACATTCCTTCTACAATTCTAGGGTTCTTTTGAAGTACAGCTGCTTTACATGCTTCTTTAACAGCAGTCATAACCTGCCCTGAAAATACCCCGTATTGGTCGGTTTGTGCTTGTTGGTGAATGGCTTCAGACTCACTAACAAAGGGCAAAATAGAAGCTTCTACAACAAAAGCCAAACCCCACATGGGCTCATCACATAATGGGCCAGATGCAGTGGCTACTTGGAACCCAGATAATACACTGCTCCTGAGACTCTCAGCTTCTTCATTCAGCGATCGGGTTTCAGCACTTGTTGATGTCTCACTTGCCAAGTCATCACTTTTCATCGCATCTGAGAATCCCAATCTTTCAGAAACGTACGGGGAACTTTTTATGAAAACAGAAGAATCTGTGTCTTTTGTAGTTATATCCGGAAGAAGAAGCATATTAGGACCAACTTGTCTTGGCCCCAGTGCCCAGATCCTCTTTAAAAGATTTTCCCATATAAGTTTATATTTTTCCTTATCTTTATCTGCATCACTGTCTACAACTTCACTTTCTATGGCATCCCATATGCGTTTTCTAAGTGATTCTACTGGATGGCCATCATCTTGGCCATCCATGCTTGATTTAATAATCGATTTACCTGCTACGATATTTTCAAGAAGATCGGAACTTTCATCAAGCAATTTGGTAAGTGCATCAGGAAGTTTCAAGATGTGTACACGAACGATACACCTACCATTTGGTGTGATTTTTTCGATAAAGTTAGAACTCCCAGTTAAGGATTTCAATTTCTCAAAAGGGTTTATAGATTCCCCTTCAATGGTTTCTCTAAATGATACAAGAGGTGGTGACACTTCCAGATTTACCTTTGCAAACCTATCTTTCAAGTCTTTAATACATCTTTCCAAATGAACTTCACCTGCAGCCGCTAACACGTGTTCCCCTCTAGCAGACACACTGACCTCTACAAACGGGTCTGCGCGGTTTAAAAGCCTAAGGCCTTTCATAAGTGCGGCCATGTCAACTGGATCAGAAGGTTCTATAGCCACTTTTAGAGTTGGTGACACCTGGAAAGTCATACTTGAAAATGGCCAGCAGTTCTTTGTCGATGAAAGAGTTGCACTTTTAAGTATATGTTGACCTAACCCTCTAATGGCAACAATATTTCCAGCCCGAGCAGTAGCCACTGGTTTCAATCCTTGACCCATCATCAGATACAAAGAATGCAATTCAGCTTCTTGAATATGCTTCTGCATTGAATCTCCCGTTTTAAGGGGATCATACAAAGCTGAGAGCACGAAAACCTTCTGACCCGCATGAAGAACCCCACTAAAAATCCTAGCAAATGCAAGAAAACACTCGTCAGGATCTCCACTTCCACTTTCTTCTGCATAATTGTTCAAAATATCACCATTTACATCTCTTTGAGGTAGCATTTTTATAGGAACTGCAAACATTTTAGATACGAAAGCCACACATGGAGATTCAGGGTCCGAATCACAAGCCTCAACAGATTTTCGCACGAGCTCAGCCTCGGCAAGCACATCAGAATTACCATAATCATTATCTAAAATTTCTCTTTTAGGGAGCAAACGTGACACCCGAAACGACTGTGCAGTAATAGGGTCAGGCATATGTTTAACCACCATAGACAAAATAGCATCTGATAAAGGAAGCCACCTGCTCATAACAGATTGTAAAATAGCTTTCGGATCCTTATTTTGCAGTTCACGAGGAGGTACAGACAAATTAAATTGTTTAATCAACTTTTCAAAGAAGCCTTTATCTCCATTTGTATCCAAGGCTGCTTCATATACCTGCCATAGTGGCTCGAGCACAAGCTGCACGAACATAGGTCGAGCCTTACTTCCAGCAGCCAATCCCTTCTTACCCACAATCATATTCGTTTTTGGAATGAAGTATCGTGGGCCCCACAACGCCTTCTGCAAAGTAGTGGAACTAGCCCCGAGTTTAGAAGCATAAAATTCCGCAAATTCACATATTCCAAATCCCCATCCATCCAATGCACAAACAAACACAACATTTCCCTTCTGAGGTTGAAACGTATCTTCCTCATCATCCTCTACAAACTCCTGATTCTCATCACCCAACTCACCAGTCGGCCCAGCAAGAATCGAATCAACATCTGATAAATACTTTTCTGACTTATACGTACTAACAATCCCATTAACCTCATGAACAATCCTCTGTAACCTATTATATGCCTCCATAGGACTCATCTTCAATTCAACAATCAACCTATCAATCTTATTCAAAACCAAACACGGCGTAAGCTTTTCAATCCACGCTTGACGCAAAACAGCATGTGTTTGTATATGAACTCCCTCAACAGCATCCACTAAAACCAAACCACCATCACTCAACCGAGAAGCAGTCGAAACCTCACTACAAAAATCCATATGCCCAGGTGAATCGATCAGGTTAACCGAATGACCCTTATACTGTAACGCAATGGAAGAACTTTTCATGGTTATGGCTCTTCGTTGTTCTTCATCTAAGTAATCCATAAACCTAAGTCTACCCGCTTGTTTTGGATGTAAAACACCACCACCAGATGATGCAATCAGGTGATCAGCAAGTGTTGTTTTGCCATGATCAACATGAGCAAGAATGCATATGTTTCGTATGCACTTACAATCATAAGATTCATCCATTGTATGTATGTCCTATGAGTGTAATTATGAATTAATAATATCAGCAGTAATTGAAATTCAGAAAAGGAATAACAGAACAGAAGTGCAATGTAATTAGGGTTTTGTAAGGTTCTTAATTGTTACCTGAATCGAAACGGCGATGTAATAACAGATGGAGATGGAGATTGCTTGCGCAAAAAGACTTGAAGGACAAAAATTAGGGTTTTGAAATTTAGGGAATTCAATAGCTAGTCGTACGTTGGGCCGTTGGGGGGTTAACTGAATATCAAAATTATCAAAGGGATTTTATATATGTAAATTTAGGGTTTTGAAATTTAGGGTTTTAAATACGTACCGGAGGTTTTGAATTGATTGAGGTGAAAAATGGTTTTTTTTTTTTTTTTTTTTAATTCCCTTACTTAATATTTTTATATTATAGAGTAGGGTTCAAATGAGTACAAGCATTTAGGGTGAGAATGAGGGAATGCACATGAGCCATTGAATCTTGTAAATCAATGGTCTAAATTAATCCTCATTTTTATTTTAAAAAAAAAAAAGTTTATATTAGAATTTGGGCGGAGAGGTAGGATGGTAATTTTACCATTCCTTTAATTTATTTCCTTGTAAATATTATTTCAGCAAATATATATATATATATATATATATATATATATATATATATATATATATATATATATAGTGACATGATCCAGAGGGAACACCCACTTTTGGAAGGAAGGGGGGAAGTGACCATCTCACCATCCATTCTATCATAATTCCTCCGATGCAGTGTATTACAATGTTCCAGCGTTTTATCTTGTGTACAAGGAGAAGGGTAGTTTGGTCATTTAATTTTCTTCTTCATCAAGACACAGATACATCTCTAATCTTATATTAGCAAATACGCTCTTCTCATCTTCAATTGAAATTTCATTGATAATTTTCATCTTAATCAAATTCATATCATCTTCAATTCAGATTCCATTAACAATCTCCATCTCAATCAAATTCATCTTCAACACTCCCTTTTTATTTATATACTATCTTGATTATCTGATTTGAAATTTTGTATACACGATGAATTCGTTTACATAAATCTGTTACTCATTAATCGCAAAATACATTCACGATTCGTATATATATCAAATTCATCCTCATCAATTTCGATTAGGATTCTAAATTTGGGCTCTCAATTTAGGTTTTGAATTACAACCAGATATATCCTCATTATAATATTTAAGTAAGTGCTATTTATGTATTATTTATTTTTCTCTTTCATCAATTAAGTTATTGTACCTGCAAGTTATTAATTTTTAGGTGTATTTACATAATTATTATGCTACTTTCATGCTAGATTCAACTTTTTAGTTTCTAATTATATGAATATTCATTATAATAATATTACACCCACTGTGTTACCCAATTTTGATGTTAGTATCAGAATTGTATATTTATGTAAACATTGTAAAAGTCTATAACAAGATTTCACTTTTTTTTTTGCTGCATTCGATTTGGATCTACTTACGATTTGGATTCTTTCTTCAATTTGCATAATTCATCTTCAAGTTTGAATCATCAATTTATATTCAACTTTTCATTTTTTAGGTTTTTGTTTTTAAGTTTTAATTTTCTAATCGTATTGTTTCAGTTATTTTGATGAATTGGAGTTCAAATGTTCTATTAGAAACTAATTGAAGGGTTCCTGATGCTGCTACTGGTAATTTAATCTTAAGTAATTTATGTTTTTTTTGTATGTTATGTGTTCTTGATGTTGTTCTGCAGTAATTATAATATGCATTTCAATGAATGTTACATACCTTTGATATTTGTGTATGTTAAATTAACGTGTGGATCATCTTATTTTTGTTTTGTTTGTTTCTATGATGTCTTCTTATAGTTCTAACCTCCCTTTAGAATCGAATTCATATAATCTATATGTTTTTCGTTACTCGAAAGTTATGTGTGTATGATGCTTTGCTGGTTTAATGATAATATTATCCATGATGGATGTTAGTTATCTTTCTCGCTAGTAACAGTCATATACTTATATCGATGATTCAAGTAGATGTTACTAATTATGTGTCTATATCTTTCACAATTTATATTTTCTTGTTCCGTTTCTTGTGAACTATTGACTTTTATTTTTATATTTAGATATGTTAGTTAACTTTCATTAACGACAGATAGTACTAACGAATGGATACAAGAGTCTACGTATGACTATATGTTGTAGATCAGATGAAAGACCCTCTATGAGTCTGGCCCATGTACATTGTAATAGATGGGTTTCTATTAATTTTGAGTAGGCAATTAGCCCATTTAAAAATCAACCATTATTAACATCCTACCAATTATTGTTTTTTGTAATCTAATGAGTAATAATAGTGTGCATTATGATGCATTTTAATTTTACATTGTAGTGGTGTATATCAATACATGTTAACACCCATGTGTACGAGTACTAATAGTACGCACTTCGATGCATCATAACATAGGTTTATATTATAGTGATGTATATCGATACATGTTAACACCCGTGTACGAGTACTAATAGTACGCACTTTGATGCATCTTAACATAGGTTTACATAATAGTGATGTATATGGATACATATTAACACCCATGTGGGTGAGTATTAATAGTATGCACTGTGATGCATATTAATAGTTTCTACTGATCTTCTTGTTTCTGCTGCTCTCTATTTTCTGCTGCTCCAAGTGTATTCATGCATTCAATGCCCAGTGAAATTTATCATAACGTCTCTGGTTATAAGTTTGATTGTTATAAATGCTACTGAAATTTTAAATTTTCTTTGGTTACTATTGGAAGTTTGGCCTTCATGTTTGTGATGGCTCATCTTTATGAGGACTTGTTATGGGAATATGCTTAACTAGAGCTATGCTACTTGGAAACTGGTTGAATGATTGCGATGAACAATGTGCCATCTTTCAGTAGTTTCTATTTGTGAAACTCATTTTTAACAATTTGGCCTTATGAATTCAATTACTTTGTGTGACATCAACTAGCATTGCACAGGAAACAAATGAACTTTGGAGAATAGAACATATAATTGATCAGACTGCACTTTCAAACATTTAAACATCGGGAATAACTTACTAACACAGATTGTTCAAGATGAGTTATTAGGGAGATTGTATATTGAAAATATTTATCTTCTTGTCAAGCCAATGTAATCTACATCTATTTCTTTAGTTAACCTTTTAATTAGATTAAATCTTTTGAGTTCTTATACTACAAGATCTAATGAAATATTCTTACAATGCTTGAACTGGTGGGAAATCTTTTGCAGCTACTGTTCAAGATAAACCATCCATTTGGTTATCACATGTACATAAAGTTTTTCGTAGCTTCCAAGTCAATTTAATGACCTTCTCTAGAATATTTCTATAACCTTGTGAGAACTGTAAAAGTAATTCACTTTTTATATCATCCTCCTAAGAATGTCGTAACAAAGGTCAACGTACTTCAAAGACATATACTAGTGCACGAGAAAAGGCTGTCAACAACAGGTTAAGAGAAGCGAATGCCAATATTGTTTTGGAACTGGTCATAATATTAGGAGTTGCAAAGTTAGAATTCAAGATTAATTGAAATAATCTGAGGATAATGAAGATGATGATGATCATCCTGAAGAAGATGAAGATATTGATGAAGAATATCTTGACAATGAAGATTCTGATGAAGAAGTTTTCGATGAATTCTGATTTTCTTACTTACTTCCATTTTACTGTATTTTCTTCAATGTTACTTGAACATCTGATTTTGGTTGGACTTAATTCTGTAAATCTGACAAGTTGGTATTATGTTTATTATTAGTATGCGCGCACTATGAATCATGGTATCTTAGGTTTATATCGTGGTTATATATATTGGTTTAATGCGTAGGAATCACTTAATTAATATAGGTTTGATGCATGCAAACTTTTTCTTACATTGTAGTTACGTATGTTCACATGTTTTATAGTTCATTCTAATCTAGTTAATATATTATAATAGAGTGTATATTAGGTTGTCATTTTTAATTTAAGCAACTTTAATCTAATCCCAACCCTCCATTAATTAACCATTTTTAAATTAAACCATTGATAATCTCCCATGTAAATGACTACCTAATTAGTAAATGTGTGTTGCTCAAAAGTCATAATTGTCCTTTATTATATATTACAAATTAATTAATTAATTAATTAATTTAATTTAATTTAGGCTAATTTTAGAAATTTAAAAAAACCGTAATAAAAAAAAGTTTTAAATTATTAGAAATTATAATTTAAAAACTAAAGAATCATCAAGAACAAAAAACCTGGCCGCTACACATCACATTCTCATTCCTCTTCCTCTTCCTCTTCCGACCGATTCCCACAATAATATGAATATAATTTGCAGACACAAACCCTAATCTCTTTTAATTTCAATTCAAATAGTGTTTGTGTAACCTTGGAAGACATTACAATTTTATTTATTGCTTTGAGGCATTGAAAAATGGGTGGAAACGGAGTAGAAGAAGAAAGCATTGATTTTTATCAAGTTTTGGGGTTGAATAAGGGATGCACCCAAACAGAGCTCAAGAATGCATACAAGAAGCTTGCAATGGTAACAACTTAATTTCATCTTTTTTCACATCCCAAAAGTTGCTATCTTTTTAATCATCTCCATCTCATTCACTATGTGTGTGTTTTATTATGATTTAATCTAATCACTTGTGTATAGAGATGGCATCCAGATCGTTGTTCTGCTTTCGTTACTTCCTATCACGTGGATGACGCAAAAAACAAGTTTCAGGCAATACTAGAAGCCTATTTTGGTATTACTATTCATTTCTGATGCATGACTATGTTGAATGTAGTTTGTAGTCTCAAGTTTTATTGTTTAATTAAAGAGATTGTATTAGAAAAAGATGATAATCTTTTGAGGTTTCCATGGATGGAATCATAAGTACTATTGATTTGACTCATTTGCTTTATAACATTCTGTTTCGTAGTACTTATGATAATCTTTTGAGGTTTCCATGGATGGGTTCATAAGTAGTATTGATTTGACTCATTTGCTCGATCTATAACATTCTGTTTCGTAGTACTTTAAAATGCGAACAAAAGATTTCTGCATGATGTATGAGTTTATGACAATGATGATGATGAAAATGTAAGTTCCCGGATTTCATACGAAATCCCCATTTTTTAATTTCTCTGTTTGAGTACCATAATGTTTTGATTTTATGAAACAAAATGGGTTTGTAGATGGGCTACCCGGAAAAGAAATAAGAAATGTTCAATGGGAAGAATCATAACGATCTCTACAGTATCTACATTATGTATTGGTGGTGGATGCTTGCAAGATGTCCACATTATCGGAACTAATGATGCATAGTTCATCTTTTATATGATACCTGTCCAAATGAGTTCAGTATACACTGGGAGTCTGGGACTATTTGCTTGGCGATTGTAGTAATGGAACATCATGCTTGCATTCATTTAAAACTACATATAATAGATGGGAATTTCAACCCGTTTACTTCCGTTTACTTGAAAGTTTGTTGATTTGGGTTGTATTTAGTTATGAACATGTCAGTAAAAAATAACTAATATGTAAATAGATCGAAAGTCGGTCAAAGTGATTTCATTTGAAGAGTTTATGTAAAATAATGGGTTATCGTGTGTGGAACATGATTAGCAGAACTTTCTGAGCGGGCATTATTTGATTAGTTGATATTGATTTAGAAGAGAATGTTGTAAAAAAGTGGAAATGCAACGAGTTTCTATTAAAGTATTAAGCATCGGAAAAGAACCACATAGCATGAAGAAGTCATGTTAAGTACTTGATACATATATATCATATATGCTGACCCGTAATTTGCGTATATATGTTTTTTTTTTCCTCTCCAAAAAGGCAGTTGTATTCCTACTTTAATTCTTATATAAGTTTTTTGTGTTATGCTAATGTTGGTTGCCGTATTTTTTTTTTTTTTTTGGCAGAGTCTTCACCTCTGCATACCACTACAATTGTAGAAAAATGTACTCTTAAGTTGGTTGATGAGTACAAGCATATGTTATGCCAAGCCACTGAGCCGTTGTCAACCTTTCTAGAGGACATAACGTATGTAAATTTACTCGTCCATCTAATAATGTGCTTTGCTATAATCTGTTTTCTATGAGTAATCTTAATAGCAGTAGCATCTATATGATCGATCGTACCTAAACTGCTCCGAGAAGCAAATAAGTTGATAATGTAGATCCTTAATAATTAATAATTATGTCTCTCCTCAGATTTGGTCACATGATTGACAACCTTGTGCTCATTGTTACTGGTACACTGCATGAGAGAGATGTTCAGGAACTGTTAGAGAAATGCCATCAGAATGCATCAATTGACATCAGACGTGCCCTCTATAAGGTACATGTTACTATTTTTGCGTACCATTAGACTCATTGTTTTGTATTGTACATACCAAGATTACACGTGTTTTTTAAACTCATTTCTAAAACCCAAACCTCCATGATTTATGCCCTTTTTCTTCTACCTCCATGTTCATATATTTTTGATGAATCATTCCGTTATGGTAATTTTATATGGAAAACAGGTTTACCTTGGGCTATCAGTTGGCTTTTGGTTAAAGTGATTAAAGCACCTAATTTGTTTGCTACTCATTTTCATGAGTTGATTGCATTTGCTACTTATTTTTCATGTGCTTAACCTCCTAAACATATATGATCTAAAAATTACAGTGTTCTTGAAGTAGCCTACATCAATGGTTGCGGACAACATTCAGAGGAAAAATAGAATCACATCACTAACATAAATTTTCAGGTTTAGCCCATGCATGTGTATTTAATAATCCATCAGGTTAGTTGGTTTCCACTTTTGCTTCACTTGTGGGAAGTCTATTTTTTGTGTGTCTGCCATCAATTGTCACACAAGATGTACCATTCTCAACATTACTCAATTAACATAGACAGGTTACTGATATAAGGTGAAACCTGAGTGCAGTCAATGATGCTTACTGAAGTGCAAGGAAGTAGTGGGCTGTTTGGGAGGGGTCCAGATGGGATGCGACCTGTTTGAACAAAGTCACCGTCACGGAGTAGTTGAACCAAGCTGAAGGATCAGCATCAGTAATTAACACAAAAATGATTTGGGAACAACTATATGGATGGCTGAACATTTGACTGGGAAGAATAGAAATTGCAATGTTTTTGGCATGAAACTCACGAGCACAACAGCCATGTTTTGAGAAATACATTTGATTGTATAAATAGAAGCTTGAGCAAAGGCTTTATAAATTCGGTATATTGGTTGTCCAATATGTGTGTTGGTTCCAAATTAGTGCAGGATATTTAATTTAAGCAGGTGAACATATAATAGTTATACATGTTATTTTTTGTTTTTAATAAACGTCTTTTTTAAATTTATGAACTTTGTCCCAATCTAAAAGACCATGCACAATTTACTCACATGATCTAACCAATCACTACCAGGTTATTTCTCTGTATCCTTTTTGTGCACCTTGTGGTTACATTAAGTGCAATGTTTCTCCGGGAGCCAGCAAATTTTCAGCCCTTTATAGGTGATAATGTGATGTTATTGTTGCACTCACGTAGTTACGTACCTAGCCACTCAACAATTGACAATAGTTTTATCATATTATCATATATGTAGTTGTCAAAGTGAGATGAAGAGCGTACTCGTGAGATATCTATTTGAAGTATTTCGGTTACTAAGTTTTCTCCTAATGTGTTGTAACTGAAATATCATGAAAACAATATGTTGTAAAGTTATAATACAGAATAAAATTTTAAAAGATAAATCATGGACTAGCTCGCGAATTCGCGGGTTATAAACTAGTGATTACTAATAGTATGCATTTAAATGCGTGTTAATCTAGGTTTACATCGTATAGGTGTATATTGATACAAAATAGCATTCATGTGTTTGACTTTTGATAGTATGTACTGTGATGCATGTTAGTTGTGAGTTTTTGCTGATTGTGCAATTACTACTGCTAGTTCATTTTTCTGTTGATTTTCATAGTTAATGATGTCCGCGTGGTTATTGTTGATAGTTCAGTTTCCGCTGATAGTTCATTTTTCCGTAGATCATTTTTTGTCTGTTTGTAATATCATTTTTCTACTGACAAATCATTTGCACATCATTTTGGAAAATGTTTTATGATTTTCGATTTTGAGGGTTTCTCGATTTGAAGAGAGGGTTTTTTGAGAAAGAGTAATAACAAAATGGTTTTTTTGAAATAAAAATGAGGGTTTGTGATGTTGACGTTAACATTTAATAAATATATTTATTTATGTGTAGTCCAATATTTTAGTGAAAAAAGTAAAAACATTTTTTTTCTCCTAATTCGATATAATTAACTCATTTTAAGATTTTTTATGGTCTAAATTTTTTTTGTTTTTGATATTTTCGTATCCAAGGAAACTAAATGGACATGTAGCCATGTTAAGCCCTAACCCTAATTATCTTTTGATTTTATACTTTATTTTTTTATTTTTTATGTTTTGTTTATTGTTAAAGTGACAGATACTAATAGTATAGTATGCATTGTGATGAGTACTAACGAATGGATACAAGAGTCTACGTATGACTATATGTTGTAGATCAAATGAAAGGCCCTCTATGAGTCTGGCCCATGTACATTGTAATACATGGGTTTCTATTAATTTTGAGTAGGCAATTAGCCCATTTAAAAATCAACCATAATTAACATCCTACCAATTATTGTTTTTTGTAATCTAATGAGTAATAATAGTGTGCATTATGATGCATTTTAATTTTACATTGTAGTGGTGTATATCAATACATGTTAACACCCATGTGTACGAGTACTAATAGTACGCACTACGATGCATCATAACATAGGTTTATATTATAGTGATGTATATCGATACATGTTAACACCCGTGTACGAGTACTAATAGTACGCACTTTGATGCATCTTAACATATGTTTACATAATAGTGATGTATATGGATACATATTAACACCCATGTGGGTGAGTATTAATAGTATGCACTGTGATGCATATTAATAGTTTCTGATGATCTTCTTGTTTCTGTTGCTCTCTTTTTTCTGCTGCTCCAAGTGTTTAATTGCTGGCGATAGTTTCTGCTAAAATACAAAGTTTCTGCTGATCTCATCGTTTCTGCTGTCTTCAGTACTAATAGTATGCATTGCGATGCATCTTAACATTGATTTACAATGTAGTGATGTATTTCGATACATGTTAACATACGAGTTGTTGAGTGCTAATAGTATATATTGTGATGCATCTTAGCATAAGTTTAATTCGTATTGATGTATATTGATACATGTTAACATACAAGCTAATGAACACTGATAGTATGCACTGCGATGCATGTTAATATTGGTTCACATTGTAGTGATGTATATTGATACATGTTTACATTCAAGCTGATGAGTACTAATAGTATGCACTGCGATGCATGTTAACATCGTTTTGCAACGTAGTGATGTATTTCAATACATGTTAACATACGAGTTGATGATTGCTAATAGTATGTATTGTGATGCATCTTAACATAAGTTTAATTTGTATTGATGTATATTGATACATGTTAACATACTACTACAAAACGGACAATGCAGACCGGTTGAAAAGCTCATACAGACCAATTTTTTAACCGGTCTCTATGAGGGGAGGTCTAATTGCCAAATCACATTAAGACCGGTTGGAAAACCGATCTCCTTGAGGCTTCCTTTTGGCGGGCTTTCAGAATAATAACCGGTCTCTGTCCCATATACAACCGGTCCATTTGTTTTCCTTTTTTTTTTTCTTCCAATTTTTCCATTAATGAATAATACATGTAGAAATTCCAGCCATGACAAATTGACAATAATAGTATAAAGATATAAATTATTAACTCCAGCAACATCAATACTAAGATGATAATTACATACAACACACATTATATATACAGAAGTCCACATTCCACAATACTGAGATTGATTATACATAACCCATGAAGACAAAACACAACTATAAATAACCATTGGCATTTCGAACTAAACTGGCACACCTATTTAATTCAACATCTCAACACAAGTACTAAGCATCCCTAACAAAATCTCATAGCTCTGACAATAAACACAACCTGCAAAACATGGTCGATCTTTATATCATGCCACCTGCAATAGCCGTTCCCATTCATAGACAAGTTATGCACATAAGCTGCAATATATAAGTTCAAGCATAAGCTTCGAAATATTTAAGATTATCATATAAAATATTTACTGTATAGGGGTTTTCAGTCAGTAGAGCTGTTATTAGTTTGGCCTTATGTAGACACCTATAAACCAATTGGGTATGAGAAAATAATAAAGAAGTCATATACTTACATGTCTTGCAACAGAGCAATTGAAACACTGTTTAACTATGTGGTAATGTACGTTGACTTCCACCATTTGCAAATGCTCCAAAAGTTTTGTGGCTGTTTTGCAAGTGTCCACAATACCAAATTTCATCCAAGGTATTTTGTAAGATCTGACTGTAACATGTAGACAATAGAAACACACACAAAAAATAAATCTTTAAATAAACAAAGATTTTACAAAAGAACTATTGATCCTTTAAAATAAAGAGGTCTAACACCGATCCAAAGAAATATTAAAGACAACTTTTTCATGAGCCTGATACTATGAACAATAATGAAATCCATGTTGTATGAAGGCCACTTCAAATCGTTAACTTAATACTATCACCATGTCTTCCTATTGTATTACATGAGTACCTAGTAATCCAGTGTGTGTCTTTAGCAAATGAATAGGACCACAATTCATTTGCCGTAACTAACATTAGAAACTAAAAAAATTTACTCAATGAAAGTATAGCATTTGAATCTCATTATACAATAATAGGCTACAAAACTTATGAGGGAAGTCGAGATTATATGAAACGTTTAAAATATTTTATCCTCTGCTATTATAAACCTGATATGTGGTGTGATCAAATATGAAAACTGTGGACACAAGTTATGTAATTTTAATTAGAAAAAAAAGCACTAACCTAATCTCAAGGGTTTTTGTTATCACCAAGAGTACATGAAACCAAACCAAATGAAAATATAAACCCATACAGAAACAACATAAGATTACTTCAACACCTAATTAAAAAGAAGCTTTGAGTAGCTCATATATTAAGTAAATGCTAAGATGACTTTTAGATTATGGTGAATAGACCCAGAATTCACTAAAACATTTAATCTAACACATGATGTGCATTAAACAATAAAAATATATAAACCATAGAACACATCTTGCACCTAAACAATCCATTCTATACTTCTTCTCCATGAAGAAAAGTTCATTAACTAGCAAATAGTCATCAAAAAATCAAAAGGTAAAACCATAAGAGGATAAATTGAAACAAGAATAAACTCTGATGGGTAATGACAAGAACATGATTACAAAATCAATTGGAAATTTATGAGATTGTTAAGCTTAGATCTACCTTTGAACAATAAGCAATTCAGCATCAACATTCGGGGCCATCAAAGTCGTCCAAGCACAAATAATGAACCAGTAGCAAAATTTTGAATAAAAAGAGAACTTGACTGAGGGAAATTTTAGACGGAGCGAATAAAGTATATGTTTTCAAATTTTTGGGGGAATTTGAGTGAGTGAAATTTTGGAAGGTTGGGCGGGAATGGAATTCTTAGATTTGGGAGGTAGCAATAATAGAGAGAACCAAATTAAATAAATCGGGTTGAGTAAGTAGAGCGGTTCAATCACTCATTAAGATCGGTTCTGTGTTTTGCTTTTTGGCAGAGGGCTTAACAAGACCGGTTTTGTCCATAACCTGTTTAGATGTGGAGGTCTTAATGTTCCATTTTGTAGTAGTGATACAAGCTGATGAATACTAATAGTATGCACTGCGATGCATGTTAACATTGGTTCACATTGTAGTGATGTATATTGATACATGTTTACATTCGAGCTGATGAGTACTAATAGTATGCACTGTGATGCATGTTAACATTGTTTTGCAATGTAGTGATGTATTTCAATACATGTTAACATACGAGTTGATTAGTACTAATAGTATGCACTATAATGCATGTTAACATAATTTACGTCATAGTGATGTATATCAATGTGTGTTAACATTCATGTCGAGGATTACTAATAGTATGCACTGCGATGTATCTTAACATATGTTTACATCTTAGTGATGTATATCGATGTATGTTAACATGCATGCTGATGAGTACTAATAGTATGCATTGCGATGCATCTTAACATAAGTTGGAACAATATTCTTTCGTTTAATAAATGTTAATGCATTCAACTGTTTATATATGAAATCCATCAGAACATTCAGTTATATTTACACATTAAAGTGAGTAAGCTATTATAAAAGAGTTTAAAAGACATACCTAAGCCAGAAATTGCTCGTGCTTCTAGTGTTTAACTCAAGTACATACAGAAGCAATCTACTGTATCAACATGAAATCAAGTGAAGCCTTCAATCAAATAGTTGTCAAGCATCCAATGATCAAGTGAGACATTCAAATATTTAATAAACTTTAAAGCATTCAACTAAATTACATCAAAGCATTCACTAAAATTAACACAGGTATAACACCCCATATTTTCAAGCCATTTTTTTTTTTACCTGGAAGCGTTATCCCATTCAACAAACTTTACATAATACATAATATCAAAGGTTAGTTATTACACATACTATCATTAAATTATTTTGTTACAAACTCATAATCTAGTGGTGTTATTTATACAAACAGTTTAACGACCAACAAAAGTAATCAAGAGTCGCCCAGCTTGTCAAACATTTCACACAAAACCTCTCAACCGAGCATAAGCAAACTTAACCTGCAAAAGTGAGGTGGGGGATTAGCACGAAGCTAAGTGAATAACGATTCCAACAATCTAACTTAGCATAAACAATCAACTCACAACAATCAACTAATCGTAACAATCAAATTAGAGGATCGGTGGTTCTTGAGGTACCCTCAGCCCGCGGATGGCCCACCAAGAACACTTATAATCCACTGCAGGCCAATACAGAGATTTTACCGATAGTTCGATGCTATCTTTAATCAATATGGAAGAATTCACAACGAATGTTCATCAATACCATAAAGATTAACCTATAGCAACTAAACCCAACCGAAATTGACCTCTATCATTCCAACCTATCATGGAATGAGCCACTAGCAATCAATCATTTAACCGCAATCAACTTATCAATAACTCACAATATCAATCTACTAAAAATTGATGTAACTAAATTGTTAACACCAATTTAAACTGTGAGAACCAGTCACTCACCTGTCTCGTTTCAAGCTTCACTCAAAGATCTAATTTTATTGAGTCGTGGTCGGATCTGAAATACAAAAGAATTCCAAATCAATCCTCACATCACATAGTATATATAACTTAATATCAACAATCAAACAAGTATAAAGTTATATAAACATATTAAGTAAACAAATATCATATTCTAAGGTTTAAATTAAAATCTCTGCCAGGCCAAGGGAATCCGGCCGTATTCCTTGGAATCCGGCCGTATTCATATGAATACGTCCGTATTCCATTGAATACGCCGTATTCCCCAGTCATTTCAGCATCACTTTCAACCAGAACCCGATCTAAGGAATACGTTTGGGAATACACCCCGGGAATACGCCGTATTCCCTTGAATACGTCCGGATTCAGGGGAATCCGACCGTATTCCCAGGTTCTTCCAGACCTGCACATTTCAGTTCCTGCACATATGCAACTACGAAACCAAAATCACAAATCAATAAAACTGAGCTCTAAACTCGACTTTTTATCAGTTTTTGGTCATAACAACATACACTAACATCATATATCAAAGATTCAAGCTTCAAATCATCACAATTTCAATCAATCACCTATAACCTATCAATTCCACTTTCAAACCTAAAACTCAAGAATCTAACAATTTTCATCATGTAATCATTATCAAATCAGTTCATAAAGCATTCACCTAGCTATTACACCTTCAAACAACTATCAATTCTATCATTTAAGCTTCAATTCCTATCATTCAAACAATTTCATCATTTAGGTTAAACAAAAGTTTAACTTACCAATAAAGAACAAGGAGAAGATTATGAAGATGATGATGATAGTTTAACAAGAAGATCACAGCTTTACTTTTGATCACTTTTCACTAGCAATTGTGTAGGTGATTTGATGAAGGTTTGTGAGAGGTATGAAGAACACAAGAAGTTTGAAGAAAATGAATTAAGTCGGCCTTATCCCTTTTATTAAACCGACTCTCTTAATTCACAGTGCAATATTATACCCCTTTTTGACCTATTGTCTGGAACCTCAGTTTCAATTGCGATAAAATTATTTTATTTTACCGTCACCGAAGTTTATTTAAAACAAACTATAATTTACTAGTCACAATATTTCCTGAGGCTCATTTACCTATAAATTTCACAATCAAACACAATACAATTAAATATCACAATTAAATATAAAGAAATACCTGTTTCTCCTAGGCCCAATTTGGGGATGTTACAAATCTTCCCTCCTTAAGAAGATTTCGTCCCCGAAATCTCATTAGACATAAACAAACTAGGATATCTAGTTCGCATACTCTCCTCGGTTTCCCATGTTAAATTTGCACCCAAGCTATGTTTCCATTTAACTAATACCATAGGAATTTCTTTTCTACGAAGCTTGGTTACTTTTCTATCTAACAATTCAACAGGTTCTTCCACCAATTACTTTCTTGGATCAACTCTAAGATCTTGCAAAGGAAGGATTTGGGATTGATCCTCCACATTGCACTTTCTTAAATAGCAGACATTAAATGTATCATGAATACCAGCTAATTCAGGAGGAAGTTCCAAAGAAACTGATTGGTCATTAATTACTTGCCGAACTTTAAATGGACCAATATAACGAGGAGCTAACTTTCCACGCTTACCAAATCTAATAACACCCTTCCACGGAGAAACTTTCAAATATACAAGTTCACCTTCAACAAAAACAACGGGTCGTCTACGTGGATCAACGTACTGTTTCTGCCTATCTCTAGCTGCTTTCAATTTCTCACGTGCAACTTTAACTTTATCAGCTGTAATCTGGACTATATCGGGACCCGCAAATTGCTTTTCTCCCGCTTCTAACCAACAGGTAGGAGTTCGACAACGACGACCATACAACATTTCGTACGGTGGCATACCAATACTAGAATGATAAGAGTTGTTATACGCAAACTCTATCAAAGGTAAGTGTGAATCCCAAGAACCGCCATACTCAAGTACACAAGCTCTTAGCATACCCTCTAGAGTCTGAATAGTACGTTCTGACTGCCCATCCGTTTGAGGATGATAAGCTGTACTGAGATTAATTCTGGTACCCAACTCACGCTGCAAACTCTGCCAAAAACCAGAAACAAACCGAGAATCTCGATCGGACACAATAGATAAAGGAATACCATGTCTTACCACAATCTCATTAATATACAAAAGAGATAACCACGTCAAAGAAGCAGTCTCGTTGGTGGCAAGAAAATGAGCACTTTTAGTTAAACGATCGACAATGACCCAAATCATATCATTCCCTTTCTGTGTACGAGGCAACTTAGTAACAAAATCCATAGTAATATGTTCCCACTTCCACTCAGGGATATCCAACTGTTTTAATGTACCATAAGGTTTCTGATGTTCTGCTTTTACTTGGGAACATATGTGGCAAGTTTCAACCATTCTAGCAACATCGGTTTTCATCGTTGGCCACCAATATAACGGTTTCAAATCATTATACATTTTCGTACTCCCTGGATGTACTGACAACCTCGATTTGTGTGCCTCAGACAAAATCAAATTCCGAAGTCCCCCAATCAATGGAACCCAAACTCGAGACTGAAAAGTTTTCAACCCCCGAGAATCATCAACCAATAAATCTTTTCTTTTCAACAAAATCTCAGATTTTAAATTCTGATCTAACAACGCTTCCAACTGTGCAGCTTTCAACTGAGAAATCAAATCAGAAGATATTTCCAAGCGCATAAAGTAGACTCGATTAGAAGATACCTTTCGACTTAAAGCATCGGCTACTACATTAGCTTTACCTGGATGATATCGGATTTCACAATCATAATCCTTAATCAATTCTAACCAACGGCGCTGTCTCATATTAAGCTCTTTCTGAGAAAACATATACTGGAGACTTTTATGATCTGTACATACAATGCATTTGGTACCGTATAAATAATGTCTCCAGATCTTTAAAGCAAATACCACAGCTGCAAGTTCCAAATCGTGCGTAGGATAATTTCTTTCATGAGTTTTGAGCTGACGAGAAGCATACGCAATAACACGATCACGTTGCATTAAAACTGCACCCAACCCAGCATGTGAAGCATCACAATAAACCACAAAACCATCGGAACCATCAGGAAGTGCTAACACTGGAGCTTGACACAACAACTGCTTAAGAGTCTGAAAAGAAGATTCTTGGTGATTACCCCACTGAAACTTAACATCTTTCCTAGTCAATCGAGTCAACGGACTAGCAATCTTAGAAAAATCTTGGATAAATTTCCGATAGTACCCAGCTAAACCAAGGAAACTTTTAATCTCAGAAGGGAATTTAGGAGCATTCCAATTCATAACAGCTTCTACTTTAGAAGGATCTACTTTAACCCCATCATTACAAATGATATGACCAAGAAATTGTACCTCTCTAAGCCAGAATTCGCATTTAGAAAATTTAGCATAAAGGTGTTCTCTTTTCAGAATTTCCAGAATCAACCTCAAATGACGTTCATGTTCAGACTCAGACTTAGAATAAATCAATATATCGTCGATAAATACAATTACAAACTTATCTAGAAAAGGTCGACATATTCGATTCATTAAGTCCATGAAAATAGCAGGGGCATTAGTCAATCCAAAAGGCATGACTAAAAACTCATAATGTCCGTACCTGGTGCGAAAAGCAGTTTTAGGAACATCTTCCTCACGTACTCGCACCTGGTGATAACCGGATCTCAAATCAATCTTAGAAAAATAAGATGATCCTTGCAACTGGTCAAAGAGTTCATCAATTCTGGGCAAAGGGTATTTATTCTTCACTGTTCTCTTATTAAGTTCCCTATAATCGATACACATACGTAAAGTACCATCTTTCTTTTTCACAAACAATACCGGAGCACCCCACGGGGAAGAACTCGGCCTTATAAACCCTTTATCTAACAATTCCTGAATCTGACCCATCATTTCCCGAATTTCAGCTGGAGCTAATCTATAAGGAGACTTAGCTACTGGAGTCGAACCAGGAATCAAATCAATCTTATATTCTACTTCTCTTACAGGGGGCAAACCAGGCAATTCATCAGGGAACACCTCCGGGTATTCAGAAACCACCCGGATATCGGAAATGGATTTCTTTTCTAATTTTGTATCAACCGCATAACACAAATAAGAATCACAACCCTTAGCTAGAGATTTTCTAGCCTTCATCACAGAAATCAACGGAATGTTACCTCTTTCCCGTTCCCCTCGAGCCACGACGTGAGACTCATCAGAGACGGGAATTTTTATAATCTTTCTATGACAGTCAATATTAGCTTTATTTAAGCTCAACCAATCCATACCAATAACCGCATCGAAACTCGGAATTGGCATTAACAGAAATGAAACCAGAAAATTATGACCCTCTATTAGTATACTAGCTCCAGTTATCGATGTGGTAACAGGAACTACCTTACCATCCGTAATTTCAACTTCTAAAGGTTTCACAATCAAAGAGGGAATCAATTTCAGTCTGTCACAAAATTTCACAGATATAAACGAGCAATTTGCACCAGAATCAAATAATACACGAGCTGGTACAGAATTTATGAGAAATGTACCCGTTATAACGTCTTCAGTAGTGACAGCTTCATCCACTGTCATTTGAAAAGCTCGACTAGCAGCTACTGGTGGTACTTTCCTCTTTTGGCCGGAGGATGAGGAACCCTTAGCCATACCCATACTCTGTCTCTTAGCCTCTGTACAATCTCCAGCTCGATGCCCCTCTTTTTGACAATTCCAACACACGCTATTTGGAAACGTACAATCCTTGGCGGCATGCCCAAAAATTCCACATTTAACACATCTTGAGGTTTGGGGAGTACAAGGACCATTATGTCTAGCCCTACATTTGTTACAGTAATTACTATCCATTGGATTAAACCTTCTGTTCTGCTGACCACCTTGCCCCTTTTGTTTACTAGATGAATCTCCCCTTTGTTTCTGTGAATACCTTTCCTTATTCATTACCCTTTTAGCTTGAATATCACCATCCACCGAACGAGCATAATCGTACGCTTGTGAAAGAGAACTAGCTAATCTCACTGAAGTACGATAATATGGAGGTAAAGTCTTCACAAAATGCTCAATCTGAGTTCTATCTGTCGGAACCCACTGTCTCACAAAGCGTAATTTGTCAGAAAATTGCTTGATAAGCTCTTCAATCGACATTTGATCCGTCTTCTGTAAATCAAGAAACTCTTGTCTGATACGTGATAAGTTGTACTCTGAACAGAATTGCTTACAAACTTCGGCATGAAAGTCTGACCATCTAATCATTTTGATTTGTTCCGATGTCAATGGAGCAGTTATAGCATCCCACCATGACATTGCTTGACCCTTTAAGAGCTGAACTGCATATGGTACTTTATCCTTCTCTTCACAATGACAAACTTCCAATTTTCGCTCCACATCACGTAACCAATCCAAAGTGTCAGTAGGATTAGTACTTCCAGAGAATGAAGAAGGATTGGTGGACATAAAAGTCTTAAGTGAACAACCCACTTTTAACTGCTGAAATGGAGGAATCGCATGTATCTGATAACTAGGAAATCCGGAAGAAGGAAAAGGTACAGTAGCTTGATAACTATAATCTTGTTGCTGCTGCTGAGAAACAAAAGGTATAGATACTGGAATCCGCTCAGAAGATACAACAGGAGGAGCAGTAGTTATAACAGGCGGCTGAGTATGAATAGGCTGTCGAGAAGGCCCAGCCCGTTCATTCTGTAATTCCAACACCCGATTCTCTAATCTCATAATGTACTCTTGGTCAGTTTCTGTTTCTACGCCTCTTGGATTAGATATTCCATTATGCTCCTGATTTTCTGGTGGTGCATTGATCTGAGAGGCTTCATTTAGAGTATGGACAGGTTGCTCATTATCCGACATATCTGAAATCACATCATATCTCAAAATTCGTTAATCATTAGTACTAGCAAACTAATCAAATTTCCTTTCCTAACTAATCCCCATAACATGAAATGTTTGACCAACGGAAATAAGTTTAGGTATGAACACCTAGAATGTTCATTCCCCTAAACTTATGCTCTGATACCAACTTATAACACCCCATATTTTCAAACCATTTTTTTTTTTTTTTTTACCTGGAAGCGTTATCCCATTCAACAAACTTTACATAATACATAATATCAAAGGTTAGTTATTACACATACTATCATTAAATTATTTTGTTACAAACTCATAATCTAGTGGTGTTATTTATACAAACAGTTTAACGACCAACAAAAGTAATCAAGAGTCGCCCAGCTTGTCAAACATTTCACACAAAACCTCTCAACCGAGCATAAGCAAACTTAACCTGCAAAAGTGAGGTGGGGGATTAGCACGAAGCTAAGTGAATAACGATTCCAACAATCTAACTTAGCATAAACAATCAACTCACAACAATCAACTAATCGTAACAATCAAATTAGAGGATCGGTGGTTCTTGAGGTACCCTCAGCCCGCGGATGGCCCACCAAGAACACTTATAATCCACTGCAGGCCAATACAGAGATTTTACCGATAGTTCGATGCTATCTTTAATCAATATGGAAGAATTCACAACGAATGTTCATCAATACCATAAAGATTAACCTATAGCAACTAAACCCAACCGAAATTGACCTCTATCATTCCAACCTATCATGGAATGAGCCACTAGCAATCAATCATTTAACCGCAATCAACTTATCAATAACTCACAATATCAATCTACTAAAAATTGATGTAACTAAATTGTTAACACCAATTTAAACTGTGAGAACCAGTCACTCACCTGTCTCGTTTCAAGCTTCACTCAAAGATCTAATTTTATTGAGTTGTGGTCGGATCTGAAATACAAAAGAATTCCAAATCAATCCTCACATCACATAGTATATATAACTTAATATCAACAATCAAACAAGTATAAAGTTATATAAACATATTAAGTAAACAAATATCATATTCTAAGGTTTAAATTAAAATCTCTGCCAGGCCAAGGGAATCCGGCCGTATTCCTTGGAATCCGGCCGTATTCATATGAATACGTCCGTATTCCATTGAATACGCCGTATTCCCCAGTCATTTCAGCATCACTTTCAACCAGAACCCGATCTAAGGAATACGTTTGGGAATACACCCCGGGAATACGCCGTATTCCCTTGAATACGTCCGGATTCAGGGGAATCCGACCGTATTCCCAGGTTCTTCCAGACCTGCACATTTCAGTTCCTGCACATATGCAACTACGAAACCAAAATCACAAATCAATAAAACTGAGCTCTAAACTCGACTTTTTGTCAGTTTTTGGTCATAACAACATACACTAACATCATATATCAAAGATTCAAGCTTCAAATCATCACAATTTCAATCAATCACCTATAACCTATCAATTCCACTTTCAAACCTAAAACTCAAGAATCTAACAATTTTCATCATGTAATCATTATCAAATCAGTTCATAAAGCATTCACCTAGCTATTACACCTTCAAACAACTATCAATTCTATCATTTAAGCTTCAATTCCTATCATTCAAACAATTTCATCATTTAGGTTAAACAAAAGTTTAACTTACCAATAAAGAACAAGGAGAAGATTATGAAGATGATGATGATAGTTTAACAAGAAGATCACAGCTTTACTTTTGATCACTTTTCACTAGCAATTGTGTAGGTGATTTGATGAAGGTTTGTGAGAGGTATGAAGAACACAAGAAGTTTGAAGAAAATGAATTAAGTCGGCCTTATCCCTTTTATTAAACCGACTCTCTTAATTCACAGTGCAATATTATACCCCTTTTTGACCTATTGTCTGGAACCTCAGTTTCAATTGCGATAAAATTATTTTATTTTACCGTCACCGAAGTTTATTTAAAACAAACTATAATTTACTAGTCACAATATTTCCTGAGGCTCATTTACCTATAAATTTCACAATCAAACACAATACAATTAAATATCACAATTAAATATAAAGAAATACCTGTTTCTCCTAGGCCCAATTTGGGGATGTTACAGCAGGAATGTGAGTGAATCATTACAGAAGAGTTCAAACATACTTAACCTAGAAATTAATTGTGCTTCTAGTGATAAATTCACTTATATTATGAAGCATTCAGTTAAATAAGCATGAAATTTTTTGAAACGTTCAAATAAATTAATAGAAAGTTGAACGAATCATAGCAAAAGAGTTTTGAATACATACATAACTTAGAAAATCATTATTGTGTCTGCTTTACTAATCAAAAGTGAAGCATTCAATTGAATGAACAAGAAATTGAATGAAGCATTCAACTGAATGAACATAAAATCGAACGAAGCAATTAACTGAATGAACATGAAATCAAGTTAATCATTCAATTGACAACATAAAACTGAGTGATAACATCCAAAAAGTTCAAAATACGTACCGTAACCTAGAAATCGATGTATCTTCTCAATTTTCTTTTGCTTTTGTATTTCGACCGGTTAATAGTAGCATCAACGACTCTTATTTTGATTTGAGTGATCGATCACTCATGAAATTCGTTCATTAATTTGTATTTGGATCGTGATATCAGCTAGATTTTAGTTTTGCCCTAAATTTTCTTGAATGAGCGTGAGTTCCAGTGTCAACATCTAATATTTGTGAATATTATTCTTTAATGAACCTAATTATGAAATTACCAGATTGGCCCTCCGCCTTTTTTTTTACATAAATGAATCTGATGGTTCAGATTTACTTCCCCCTTCCCCCATTTTTTGCACTTCCCCCTAGATCACTACCCTATATATATATATATATATATATATATATATATATATATATATATATATATATATATATATATATATATATTTTCTCGCTCTTGTTCTCTATGGCGCTTCATTCCTCAAAACCCTAACACGAAAAGCTTCGCAAATCGTTGATTAGCATATTGAATCTTTGAATTCGTTACACAAATCATCATCTTCTTGCATCACGATTGTTTGAATCATCTTTCTCATTGATATTTTATCCGTTTTCAGTTGCGAGAAACTCTAACTCCCAAAACCTAATTAATAAATCGATTAAACACAGATTCGTTCGTAAAAATGGATGCTCGTGAAGATATTAAGAGAGCAATATCATCAAAATCGCCTATTAAATGTGGTTCTTCTCAAATCCCTTCCACTTGGTAAGTTTTTTTCTTTTGTTCTATATTCTTATTATATACAACTACTAATGAATATTTGAACCAAAATGATGTTTTGCTATCTTGTTAGAGTTTTATGATTGTGATATATTTATGATCAGCTTGAAATTTGTGTATTTGGAAAAGTTAAAGTAAACTTGCATATAAGGTGTTTGATGAAATGTCTCAATGAAATATGATTTTACCTTTGTCATTATAGTATTTGATTAGCACAAAAATTTAGCATATGGAACTGCCAAAATGGATATTCTAAAGATTTGGTTGAAAACACTGATTGATAGAACTTATTGTCAAAAATGTGATGTCGTACTGTATCACATGTGTTACTAGACTGTTATTTACATTTACACACTTTGCTGTATATTCTTCATAGTAACACATGTGTTACGATATTGTATTGATACCTCATAGGTTGAGATGAATGTTATTTTTTTATACGTAGTAACAATATGATATGTATTCATGTTTATCTATCTATGTATATGTATTTATGTTTATCTACTCATAGTATCACATGTGGTACTATACGGTATCACAGGTGGTATTGATGACTATCACGTACATGTGTTCATTGATAATATCACATGTGTTACAGATCCTACCACATGTGTTATTGATTTACATTTATCTTTAATTGATTTATGTTACAACTTTTATCAATCTATTGGCAGATCAGTTGCGTTACTTTCTCGTTTGATAACTTTGATACATATACAATGGAGTAAAAGTTTGGAAATGCGTGCATAAAAGTGATTTCACAGGCGGCTCACAATGTGTTTGAGATTGCTTTGGGTGGTACTCTAATATGTCTTTACTGGACGTAAATTTGGAAGATCCATGTTTGGCGGAATGAAATAAGACTTTTCAAGCTTTCCAATGGTGGCGATCCGTTCGAGGGATATTATTTGATGTTCTTGGTTGGCATAGTTAGATATGTATTTTCAATTACAATCTTTCAATAACAGTTTCATTAGATATCTATAGGTTTTTAATCGATGTAAGTTCGTTGTTTTTGGTGTTGGATTGTTTGTATTGATGGTTTTAGTGATTAGTGTTTTCTTTAACATATGTGTGTTACTGGTAACACATGTGTTACTTACCGGTATCACATGTCTTAGTTACTGGTAACACACGTGTTACTTACTCCATATGCACCAAATTTTTATTTATCATTACATGCAATGTTTATATTTGTTTTATTTGATATGTATATGTATAAGCTTATATGTATAGTATTTGCAAGATGCTTAAGTTTGTAATGAAATTAAATAAGTTAGAGAGGGCATCATTGATACATTTGAAGTGGAATACATTAAAAAGCCATTTGTGAATGTGGTGTTTTTGTATTGATACATATGGATTACGAGGGTGGTTTGCAGAATATGCAATTTATCCGTCTGAGGATCAAGTGAACTACAAAAAATGTATCTACATATGGAAAAAATTTACATAGGTCGTGTGCACATATTTTTTGATCATTTTATGCATGTCTACTAGCGGAAATTGATAAAGAAGCAAGTCAAAGATACCATTAGAACCCACCAAAAGGAAGTTGTTGACTTGTTAAGTGCTGTAGAAGACCTTGTTGAAGATAATGCTAGGGAGCCTATTTTAGAAAACTATTAGTAATATTTTGATGATGTTATCGAATTACAATTGTTCAACTTAATATGGTGTATGCTTTTTCGAATTGGATGTGTTGGCTATAATTTACTTATACTTTTTTTGTTGTTATAATGCTTTTTGTTTTAGATCCATTTTAGGTCTTTTTTGTCAGTTGATTTTTCATTAAATCATGCATTTTTTAATACCACTTGTGATAGTAACCATTTATCACAAGTGATAGTAACTTACTAACACATACGATACTTAAAAGTAGTATCACATGTGATAGCAACCGGTAACACATGTGGTACTAAATAAGTTCACATGTGTTACCACCAGTAACACATGTATGTATGAACATACTATATTTTTTTGTTATAATGTCTTTTTTGATTTAGATCAATTATAGATTTTTCTAAATCGTTCTATGTTGATTATAATTAGATCATTTTTGTGTTGATGTAGAGTCATGCGCTATTTACTAACACTTGTGATAGTAACCGGTTGCACAAGTGACATAAATTTGCTAACATATATGATACCTTAAAGTTGTATCACACGTGGTAGCAACCAGTAGCTTGATCTTAACAGACATAAAAAGTAAAATTTATCACTATATTTGTAAACAACACACAAACAAGTATTACATATCACATATTAATGGTAACATAGTGATAGTAACATATGTGTTACTAAACCAGTAACACGTGTCGTACTAAACAAGTAACATATGTGGTACTAAACAAGTAACACATGTGTTATCAACCAGTGACATATGTGTTAGCAAACAATAACACATATTGTATGAAACATGTTATATTTCTAAAATATCAAATCAATTTGAATTTATCAAGTTTATGAAAAAATAGTATTCAACATGAAGTACTACATGTAATTAAAAGTTAAACAACTATTAAATATTTTCAACTTCTATAATCTAGCATCACATGTGATACATGAAGTATCATATGTGATATTAACTATCAAAAGCAATCAATTTCCATTTTCCTTCGCATGTTCTTCTACTATCTTCCTCGCATCTGCTTTCGCTTTCTCCCTTCTTTTGGCTTTGGTTTTTCCTTAGCCTCAGCTCTCTTTCTATCACACGAGCGATTGTTATGGCCCTTACCAAATCGTCCATAAACTTCATATTTTATATAATACACGTATACGTCTTAAAAACTTCTCAAATACTTGTCATACGTATGGTTTTATTTCATCTGGAGCGTCCAGTAGCCAGTGTAAAGTCTCACCTGGTGTTTCAATATCATTTGATACATATGGAATGGTTTTTAGTGTAAGTGTTGAACCTGTAAAAGAATTTATACATAAGATTGTACACTAACACATGTGGTAGTAGCAAATATCACATCTCACATTATGATATTATGTAGTAACGCATGTGTTATTACCAGTACCACTTGTGATATATCCGAAATATAAAAACACTTATTATATAGTAACACATGTGTTAGTAACCAGTATCACATGTGTTAGTAACCAGTATCACATGTGTTAGTAACTATTGATTGTCCCATTTTATCACATTTTTGATCATATCATAAGTGTTACTATTTTTTATTATTTTTTTCAGTAGATCACGTGTAGTTATTTTATAAATAAGCACAAATGAGCCAAATATTATTGCACGTGATAGTATCAGAAAGATAAAAAACACTTGTTAGCTAGTGTTACTAACCACTACCACATGTGTTACTAACACATGTGTTAGTAACTATTGATTGTCCCATTTTATCATCACATTTTTGATCATATCATATGTGTTACTATTTTTATTCTTTTTTCAGTAGATCACGTGTAGTTATTTTATAAATAACCACAAATGAGCCAAATATTATTGCACGTGATAGTATCACAAAGATAAAAGCACTCATTAGCTAGTGTTACTAACCTGAACCACATGTGTTACTAACACATGTGTTAATAACACATGTGTTAGTAACTATTGATTGTCCCATTTTATCATCACATTTTTGATCATATCATATGTGTTACTATTTTTTATTCTTTTTTCAGTAGATCACGTGTAGTTATTTTATAAATAAGCACAAATGAGCCAAATATTATTGCACGTGATAGTATCAAAAAGATAAAAGCACTTGTTAGCTAGTGTTACTAACTAGTACCACATGTGTTACTAATAACTATATAAATGTGTTACAATAAGTTGGAAGAAAGATAAAAAAACTTATTACCTACAATATTTACTTTAATTTGTTACTCCACATAGTTTGTCTTACATTCTTCTATTACTACCATTTTAGTGTTCTACACCATAATTGTTTTTGAATTATTAAGTAACACGTGTGTTACTGATTACAAATTCATGAGCTGTAAGTTTTTTTTCCAGTTGTATTTTATAAGCTCAACTGAAACACACGAATTACAGAGGGTACCAAATCTTCAATTGATACTACTAACACATATGATACCGAAGTAATCTTAGTTGTGATCTAATTCAATAGAGTTTCATGATCGTCGTGATTGTCGTACAATTTCGCGCTTTTTTTCGAATTAAATGAAAATTGATTGATGAATCAATAGAAATTAGTGTACAACTACATTTTTGTGAATCAAATCATAAATACCAGATCATATCTTGATTGAAATCACCTCCATTCGCAAGAAAACGATTGATGAAACTCGCACAATTAAAACCTAATTGAATCACAACGGATCTGTAGAAACGATTTGTTCGTGGTTTCAATTGATGTATTTTGATTCGGATTAACGAAAATTGTACCGTTGATTTGTTGTTTTTGAGACGGAACTGAAGAAGTTTGGAAAACCCTAGAGAGTTATGTATGTAAGTGCGTGTATGTATATCCTCTGTATGTATATGTCTGTAATAATAAATCATTTATATTTGTTTTTATATTTTATTTTTCTATTATTTAATTTGTATTATTTAAAATGTATTATGACTAAAGTGCCCCTCCATCCCTAATGATAATGGGTCATCCTCATTGGTTCCCCCATTCTCACAAATTTTGTCATTCTCATTTGAACCTCACCCTTATATTATATTCAACTTTTTGTATTATATTCAACTAGCCTTGTACCCGCACAATGCAGCGGTGAAAGTGGTGACAGTGGGTGGAGGTGTGAATGAATGTTTTAAAATAAAAACATATTGTACTCCGTCCGTCCCATTTAAAATGTCCACCTTACTATTTTGGGATGTCTCATTATAAGTGTCCACTTTGATATTTAACCAATCAAAAAAGACTTTAATGGGTAGATTTAATATTTGATTGATGAAATGTGTAGTTAGTGGAGAATAAGTAGTAAGTGGGACCCACTTTACTTAGTCGTAAAATTTTTTGAGGAGAGAGATTGTTAAATGTATTACTCCCTCCATCCCAGAATAAGTGTCCTGTTTTGACTTTTTAAGTCTTTCCTTTTCAACTTTGACCTTACATATTTTTGTTTGTGTTATATAATACTTGGTGCAAAATATATGAATGGATTGAGTTTTAAATGTATTTCCATAGGTATAATTTTCATAAAGTATTATATAACACAAAAAAAGATATTTAAGGTCAAAGTTGGAAAAGAAAGACTTCCAAATCTGAAACAGGACACTTATTCCGGGACGGAGGGAGTATATAGTAGTATAGATAACTAAATAATTAATATTTGTTTTTTATATCCTTTTCTTGGGGTTTATTTTTGTTCACTGATGTGACGTAAAAAGTCATGTTTTTAAAAGCTTTATTCCTCACATTTTGAACCTTTCTTTAGTGAAAACATTCCAAAACATTGATTATTTACTAAAATACACTAAAGTGGTTCAAAAGTAGACGTTGTGATAAAAATAACTGAAAACACTCTAAAAATGCACAAAACACAGCATTTTAATACAGGCCGATTCCTCCGACCTCATTTTCCTGTCAAGACACACTTCCTAACTTCTACCATCTGTTGTACAGGTAAAATCGAGACGGAAAAATCTGGAATCAAGTGAAACGGCCAAAGGACGGAGAAACCACTACGCTTTCAGAGCCATTAAAAGTCATTTCGGATACGCCTAAGCTCTACACATCCAATTTCTGTGAGATTGGCATCATTAGAAGCGTAACGGAATTACGAAACCACAGGCGAAAGAATCAAGTCAAACGGACGCATAACGAAGGAGATACGGACGTTTTAAGCAACGAACGAAATCAGACAGAGCCCGTATACGGCCCCACACACCGTATACGGCCCTTGTGAGACCGTATACGGTCCTCACTACACCGTATACGGCCCCTACAAGGCCGTATACGGCCCCTGCACCCCCATATCGTGCTTCGTTTGCTTGTACATGCTGCTTCGTGAGTTGTACGTGCGATTTAATGCTTTGCCTATAAATAGTGGACACCCCTCACTTCAACAACATACCAACTTTCTCATTTCATTTCTTCCTTACACTTTCTCTCTCACACACATCACTCTCTCTCTAGTTTCTCTCTCTAAGGGATTTTCTCTCTCTAGAATTGAGCTAGTTAGAGAGATAGTTAGGTAGAGGTAGCTTTTAGCTTTTGTACGGAGGCACTCCAAGACATTGTATTTGCGAAGATCTGTCTGTAATAAATTCATATCAGGTTCTATTTATATATCTCTTACTTTTCAGTTTTAAACATGTGTTGCTTTGTTTATGCTTGTTTAGGATTGTATGCTAGATATATAATGTTAGGCTAGACATTTCTTTGTGTTTACTATGATGTAGTTATGTTAGAATAGTCAAAATGTTTATGCCATGATGTTACTCTGCCCGTGTTACTTTAAACGGTGTATGAACTCGTAAACTGAATCTCGAATGTTTATCTATCCAACCTATGCTGTGGTTAGAAGCTTCCTGCTAGAACTTGGCCAATTACTAGTGGTACATTCTCTACCTATTCTATACTTGATGATCAATGAACTTGGTATGGCTGTGTTCTCTAGGTTGAAACAAATCATAAGAGACACGGAGCGTAGGATTAGAGATAGGTTAGATTCATGTTTATTTGTTATATATCTTTGAGAGAACTTTCGGGATATCTATGATCTAATTATTGGTTATCTGCTATGCTAGGATTCCGGTGTTCTGTTATGTGTTACCCTATCGCATGTTCTTGTTTGATTGTTGCCCTAGGAATGATGCATGCTAGAGTTACCCCCTTGGTTCATATCAGTAACTGTATAATTAGGTTTTCAGACACAGAATATTGGTTTACACAGTGGATTAACATGCATGGAATAGTTGTGATGGTTTATATCTGTAATGCTGAACAATTTAACTGATCGTTAGCCCGATTATCCCAACTTGGTCCGCGGGATTATCCCCGTTCGTGTTCTTGTTCAATCAACAATTCACGCTACGATACAGACATCTCTGATGACTATGATTGGGGACCAGGATTCGAGGATAGTCGTCGGTTAAATTGGTCTGTACATTTGGGAGAACTTCCGGTGTATCTGACTTCTATAACTGCTATCCACGTGACATGTTATTTATCTGATTGCGGACAACTGTACGTTAGATATTTAATAGGATCGTAGTTGTAGCTCATTAAGATATAGGAAATCTGCGGGAGCAATGTGGAACCCTAATTAATGTAACGGAAAAACCGTAAAACACCCTATTACTCGGTATAGTGCTGGAAACACCCATTGGTGGAGTACAAACGTATGGAAGCCGCGGAACGGTCATAGGTACAATACTTTGCATTAATTATGTTTCTATCCTCTCCGGATTAGTCATCACATCTAGTAGCCTTACCCTTGACTATTCATCAATAACATTTAACGAAATCATAGTAAACACTCGCTTATCCTCTGTTGACCGAGTCTCCGTACAAACCTCTTTAGTTCTGTTTTCTTTAGTTAAATTAGTATTTAGTTATAAAAACCAAACCTATCCAAAAACTTTTAAAAACCCCAACTGAATCTCCAAAGATAATAAAACTTCCTAGACTCCCATGCCCGTTGTAGTTTGAAGAACGACACCTGAGTCATACATACCACTTGCTGCCCTTTTAGGTCTGTCAGTAGTATACAGCTTAGGATTCCCCTGCTCTACAAATTTAAAACCCACTGTTCGCCGCTTCTATTGCTGTTGGATCAACGACCGGAATCAAATCCGTCCGACCGATAGAGGTAGCGACAAGTTTTTGGCGCCGCTGCCGGGGACTACAACGACCGATTTTAGGAATTTTGTTATCTTAGTTATTTAGCGATCCTTACGGAAGATCAAAATCATCCGCAAGTTACAGTTTTTATCCCTAGGATAGTTAGTTTTTAATTTCCCGTCCTTAGTTAAACCTATCCTTTCCAAAACCCTATTTTCTTCTTAAAACAAGTTATGGCGAATCGTATCACTCTCGCCTCATCAACCCAACCACTGCTAGAGGGACGAGGAGGACCAATCGTATCACCAACCGACGAAACCATTGAAATCAAGCCACACTTCATTAAATTACTTAAATCTCAGTGTCAATTTCATGGTCTTTCGGTTGAAAATCCAAACGCCCATCTTAACAAGTTCATCAACCTTTCCGACTCTTTCGAACAAACCGGATCCAGTGTCAAAGTCACCCGACTTCACCTGTTTCCTTATTCTTTAGCTTTCCGAGCTCAGACATGGTTTTATGAACTCGAACCCAATTCGATTAATACATGGGAGGAGATGGCTACTAAGTTCTTGGCTAAGTTTTTCCCTCCGTCCCTACAAACCAAGCTCAAAAATGAGATCATTAACTTTCGTCAAGGAACTGCTGAATCATTAAGCTCAGCTTGGGAACGCTTTAAGAATCTGCTTGGAAGATGTCCGAATCATCAGTTGGCTGAAACGAATCTGGTCTGCACATTCTACAACAGTCTGAATCCTCATCACCAACAAACCCTCGATGCTGCTTCATCCGGGAATTTCATGCTACATACTTCAGAAGAAGCCTGGAAGTTGATTGAGACGATAACGATGCACCAACATGACTTGGAGTTTGATGAATCAACCTCGGAAGACAAAAACACTTCTGCTCAAGCATTCGATACTTTAAAAGCTCAACTCGAATCTAAAGTTGTTAAGGATATGCAAGACTCTTCCAAATCTAGGAAGCAACCTCAACGGCTCTTCTCACACTCGAAGCCCAAGGAAGATGTTCTTGCCACATCTGAAGCCACTGATCAGATCATTCATTCAAAATCTTTCACTCAGCGGTTATCCAAACAACCTATCTCTCATTTGTTAGTTCCCTCTACACCCTCTACTTCCTCTCAATTGTCTTCTCGTCTAAACAATACGATTTTCAATAACTTCATGGTTGAGCAAAATAATAAAAACAAACAAATTGTTGATTTTCAAAACCAAATTGATTATTTGCTCAGAATTTCAAACGATTTAATTAAAAACATGGAGGATAATGTTAAAAGATTGTTTTTAAAAGTTGAGGAGAAGCAAAGAGAAGAAGCGATTAGCAAAGCTATTCATCATTCATCTTATGATTATGATGATATCCTTGTTGTCACTAGAGGCGGAAAAGAGACTAAAAATGAGAAATCAAAAGATATTCCTCCAGACGAGCCTTCTAGTTCTTCTCTACCCACTGATTCAGTACTTGTTGACACTCCTGTCACCTCTCCTGAACCAAAATCTTCCAAAGCCCCAGAAGTAGTTAAACCAACACGTATACCTTTCCCTGGTAGGCTTAAGAAAGAGAAACAAGAAGCCCAGTTTGGAAAATATCTAGAGATGTTCAAAAGCTTACACTTAAACGTTCGATTATTAGATGCTTTAGTTGAAATGCCTAGTTGTGCCAAATTCTTTAAAGAACTTATATCCAACAAAGAAAAACTCAGACAAATAGTTAACTTGCCCTTAGACGCAGAATGCTCTTTAATTATGCAACAAGGACTGCCCCCAAAGCTAGGAGACACTGGCCGTTTCACTATTCCTTGTTACCTTCAGGATGTTCAAATAAGTAACGCCTTAGCTGACTTAGGAGCTAGTGTAAACCTTATGCCATACTCGCTTTATAGGAAACTAGGATTAAGCGAACTTTTACCAACCCGTATGACCATCCAATTAGCTGATAGATCAGTTAAACTCCCTCGAGGAATTGCTGAAGATATTATGGTACGTGTTGATAAATTCGTCTTTCCTGTTGATTTTGTTGTTATGGATATTGGGGAAGACGCTCAGGTACCACTCATCCTTGGTAGACCTTTTCTAAACACTGCCAAGGCCGTCATTGACGTAAATGAAAAATCTTTAAAACTTAGAGTGGGAACTGAGGAAGTCACCTTCAATGTCGATAAACTAATGAAACTTCCTATGGGAGAAGACCTTGGTCTTGTAGATTCTATACAGGAAATAATTGAAGAACACTTGGAAGAAATCCTCGCAGTAAGCAGCATTAATCCCCTTCCGAACACTGTCATCACAACAAGGAAAATCTGTGAAGAAGGTGCGGGTCTATGCTCAGCTATCTCGGATCCATCCATTGCATCAAAGGAAGTACTATTACCTTTAAAGAATTCCAACTTACAGCCCAACAGATTTATCACTGCTGTACCACTTGGGCAAGGCACTCCGATCACTCTTTTGAGAAGAAGCCCTACTTCTGAAGTTCCTGATTCATCTCTCTCAAAAGAAGAAATTCTGAAGACTCTCAAGGAAATGGAGTCAATGCTTAAACCATCCGATCCGCAACTCTCTAAAAGTTGTGAAAACTTGAATCCAGAGATTACTTTTACCACATCTTCTTCAGCTCAGTTTTAGAGATTTGCACTCACAAAGGACAACAAAGAAATAATCACTGAAGATAATGCACTCTCTCAATCCTCCCAAGTAAAATATGAGCTAAGAGAAGATAAGCTTTACAACAATACAGAATGGGTTGAAATAGCATCAGCCGACATTCCAGAGGCACCTGCAGTTGAGTCAGATTATCAGACAACATACGATGAGCTTAAGAGAGATGAGATTGCCAGGATGAAGCCTTCCACTGAAGAACCACCCGAATTGGAGCTGAAGGAACTACCCTCACACCTTGAATATGCTTTTCTCGAAGGAACTTCGCACTTACCAGTTATCATATCCAAAGATCTGAAGCCCGAAGAGAAAGCAAAACTCATTGAAGTTTTGAAGTCACATAAGAAAGCGATTGCTTGGAAGATTTCTGACATACAAGGGATCAGTCCGAACTATTGCACTCATAAGATCTTAATGGAAAACGACTTCAGACCATCAATTCCGAGGCAAAGGAGAGTTAACCCAAAGATTCAAGACGTGGTGAAAAAGGAGGTTATCAAACTCTTGGATGCTGGTCTAATTTACCCTATTTCGGATTCCCCATGGGTCAGTCCAGTTCAAGTCGTCCCAAAGAAAGGAGGCATGACGGTCATCGCTAACGAAGACAACGAGTTGATTCCAACACGAACCGTCACCGGTTGGAGGGTATGTATCGACTATCGGAAACTAAATGAAGCTACACGCAAAGATCACTTCCCCTACCGTTCATTGATCAGATGCTTGAAAGATTGTCAGGAAATGAATTCTATTGCTTCCTCGACGGTTTCTCTGGCTATTTTCAGATACCTCTCGATCCAAAGGACCAAGAAAAGACAACGTTCACCTGTCCATACGGAACCTTTGCCTACCGACGTATGCCATTTGGCTTATGTAATGCACCGGCGACATTTCAAAGATGCATGGTAGCAATCTTCCATGACATGATTGAACAATGCTTGGAAGTGTTCATGGATGATTTTTCGGTTTTCGGAGATTCGTTCACCACTTGTCTTTCTAACTTGAACAAGATGCTCACCCGATGTGAAGAATCGAACCTAGTTCTGAATTGGGAAAAATGCCATTTCATGGTAAAAGAAGGCATAGTTTTAGGACACCGTATATCCAAAGCTGGAATTGAAGTTGACAAAGCAAAAATCGAAACCATCTCAAAACTTCCACCACCCACCTCTGTTAAAGCCATCCGCAGTTTTCTAGGACACGCCGGGTTCTACCGTCGCTTTATCAAAGATTTCTCTAAGATATCCCGACCTATGACTCATCTCCTCGAAAAAGATACTCCATTTGTCTTTACAGACGAATGTCTCAAGGCCTTCGATCATCTGAAAGATCTGCTTGTTCATGCACCGATCATGGTTGCTCCAGACTGGAGTCTCCCATTTGAAATCATGTGCGACGCCAGTGATTTTGCAGTCGGAGCAGTTCTGGGACAGCGGAAGGAGAAACAGTTTCAACCAATATACTACGCCAGCAAAACGCTCACTGACGCCCAAGAAAATTATACAACTACAGAAAAAGAGCTGCTAGCGGTAGTATTTGCTTTTGATAAATTTCGTTCTTATCTAATCTTGTCCAAAACTATTGTCTATACAGATCACTCAGCTCTGAAATATCTTTTTAAGAAGCAAGATGCTAAACCTCGCCTTCTACGATGGATTTTACTCCTTCAAGAATTCGACATCGAGATCAAAGACAAAAAAGGAGCAGAAAATGTCGCGGCGGACCATCTCAGCCGATTAGAAAATCCTTCAATGGATAAGTTGCACGAAAAAGACATTCAAGACCAGTTTCCAGAAGAACAACTCATGCATATTGGTAGATACCATCAAGGGTCACGATCTACCACTGATCCCTGGTATGCTGACTATGCCAATTATTTGGTGGGAAAAATTGTACCTAAAGGGATGCCAACCTCTCGAAGACAAAAATTCTTCCGCGATATAAAGTATTACTATTGGGACAACCCTTTCCTCTTTAAGGTTTGCCCTGATCAGATCATTAGAAGATGCGTTGATGGGAAAGAGGCAGAACACATCTTACACCAAAGCCACCATAGACCTACTGGAGGACATCACGGTACCAACATGACCGCAAGAAAAGTGTACGATGCCGGCTTTTTCTGGCCAACCATATTTCGAGATGCATACGATCTGGTGAGACGCTGCGATATCTGCCAAAGACAAGGCAATATAACAGCTCGGAATGAAATGCCACTCACAAACATCCAGGCCGTGGAAATCTTCGATATCTAGGGATTAGATTTCATGGGACCATTCCCTAAATCTAACGGTAAAGAATACATCTTGGTTGCAGTCGACTACGTCTCCAGGTGGGCCGAAGCCCAAGCTCTCCCAACAAATGACGCCAAAGTAGTAACCAAGTTTCTCAAAAAGCTATTTAGTCGATTTGGAACTCCAAAAGCAATAATTAGTGATCGTGGTACACACTTTTGCAACATTCAATTCATGAAAGTTCTGCAACAGTATGGTGTCACTCACAAAACATCAACAGCTTATCACCCCCAGACAAATGGGCAAGCTGAGGCAACAAATCGAGCTTTGAAGAAAATCTTGGAAAGAACCGTTGGTAATCATGGGTACAAATGGGCTGAAAAAATAGATGATGCATTGTGGGCATTCAGAACCACCTATAAAACACCATTAGGAACCACACCATATCGTCTAGTTTATGGCAAGGCATGTCACTTACCAATTGAGCTGGAATATAAAGCATACTGGGCTTTGAAGAACTGCAACTTAGATATTTCTACAGCTGGAGCAAATAGACGAATGCAGTTGAATGAGTTAGCCGAACTAAGGGATCAGGCATATGACAGTTCGTTAAACTTCAAAGAACGAACTAAGAAAATTCACGATGCTAAGCTGAGGCCCTCACAATTCAAAACAGGAGATAAAGTGTTGCTTTTCAATTCGCGATTCAAGAAATTCTCTGGCAAGTTCAAGATCAGGTGGAGCGGACCGTTCATAGTATCAAAGGTATTTCCTTACGGTGCAGTTGAACTCGAGGCACCAGAAGGTAATTTTAAGGTTAATGGTCATCGCTTAAAGCATTACTTCGAAGACTTTCCCATCAGGGAAGATGTCTTTATCTTTGAACCACCGTGAGTCGACAAAAAGGTACAAAGAGTCAAGCTAGAGACTCGTAAAACAAGCGCTCTTGGGAGGCACCCCAAGCCTATCTTTATTTCTGTCATTTTATTTCTTAGTTTATTTTTATTAAGTATGGTTATCTCTAAACTAATAAAATTGCAGGCTTGCCACTTATCTGACTTCGAATTGCAAAATCTGAGATAAGTATTGACTATCACTGTTAGCATTACCTGTTTATTTTATCTTGTTTCAGGATGGACGTTGTTGACACTGATCATGTAGCTGCGAGACCACGCAGACGACACAGACCCCGTAGACGCAGGGTACAGAGAGCGGCTATGCTGACCATCACTGAGGAGGACCTGACTGATGTCCCGATCACTCACGAGGAGTTGCCCGATGAGGGGCCCTCATCACCTTTGCCAGCCCCCGTACCCACTTTCGAGTACGGTATCACTACGGCTGACCCAGCTGCTTCGTGGGCCCTCTTTCGGACACTCTCCATCCAGCATGACATCATGTCCTCTATCTGTGAGCGGCTCGAGATTCCGAGACCTGATGCCATCCCCTTCAGGCTTGGCCCAGATGCAGGACCATCTCGACTTCCATGGTTCTTCTGCCCTCCTGCTGATCCACCTGTTCTCTCTACTGCTGGACCTTCCACTGGCCCCACTACTGCAGCTGCTGATCTTGATCCAGCATTACCCACAGGATTTGCATCACCAGATCACGGCCTCACAGAGCAGCTTCTGGCTAGCTTTGATGCTCATACTTCTGTCACTTCCTCTGACGAGATCGTGAGTCAGGCTATAGCTGCTATGGATTTCTCCATTCCATCCCCGACTTCTGTTTTCGACAGGGATGTTGAGGCAGAGTTTGATCCTGACACTGATGACCTACTTGATGATTACTAGATTTTATCTTTATTATTTACTTCCTGTATTATGACTCCGTACTTACGCTTTAGACTTGTTACCTAGATGAGATACTATGATATGTGTGTCGTGGTTTATTGCAGAATTCAGCTTTGTGTGGAATGGATGATCTTAAACGAGCCTGGTCCTTAAAATCCAGCAATTCACTAGCACCACTCCTGCACAAACCTGGTCTATTCCAGTAAACACAAATGGGGAGTCTCTCTGTTCCTTTCTCCCCGTTTCAATTATGTTTATTATGCCTATGTTAGTACATTTAATTTTTGTACCTCATCCTAAACTTATCACTAAGTGTGGGATTCCAGCCCAAATTAAACACTTGAGAAACATCTACTTACATGTTCAAACTCTAAGTGTGGGATTTTACTAAGTAAAATCTCTACTCAAGAGAACATTAGGGACAATGTTCCTCTAAGTGTGGGATGGTAGGTATAGAATACCTTAATAGGTGATTTTTATGTCCAATAGTAATCTTTCTCTCAAAATTTTTCAAGAATAAGGTCAAACTTTTTCAAAATCAATGAGTCTAACTCAGTTTTTGAGTCTCAGATACTACTGAGAGAAACCATTTTCAAAATATAAGTATGATATTTCTAAAAGCCTAAAGGAAATAAGGTAGAAATTGCTTAAACAAGAAGTAATAATCAAAGGAACATGACTAGACACATACAACCCTTTGCAGTGAGGTATCTTGAGCCCAAAAGCATTCATCTTTAATGCTTCACTTTCAATTCTTGTGTGTATGCCGATGTCTGTATCTCTGAATTAGAACTTGCTCTTGACATACGCTTCGAGACCATATTGGTGTGTACCGTACGCGGTATATGTGCAATTAAATGACCTTGACATTCCTTAGGACTTAACCCATTTCTTACATATCTTTTCAAGCCCAAAACCCTTTCCGATGCTCATTTTTAGTATCGAAGATCCGCCTAGTATACCCTGTTGAGCCTCAACCTTTCGTTTCTTCAAAACCCTAATTTTCACCTACTTCCCAAAAATTACCTCCAAACTTATCTTGAAATTTCTGAGGTTATGAAGAACAACCTTCTAGAATATCTGTTTCAAATATCCTACTCATTAGCATTCTCCAAAATCAAGCTTCTCAACAAATGGTGCGGGAAAATTAGCACACAAGAGAACTGGAAGGACGATGGTGCGGGAAAAATTAGCACCTGGAAAAGAATCAAAATGATCAAGATAAGAGGAAAAGATTTCTAAAGGATTCAAAATATAAATTCCTTGGAAATTCTCTAAAAGAAATTCTGAAGAAAAGAAAAGAAAAGAAAATAGCTCCGCAAATAAAGCTGAAAGTTTCAAAGCAATCCGGCAAAAGCTGAAACAGCTACCAACTCTCCGCTCCCCTCCGTTCTAAATAAAGTTGTTCATAATCTCAGTGATTTTAGGATAAGCTAAACACCCTCACAAACCACTATCCATACCCTTCACCCTCACAAAAAATTACAACCCTCTGAATGTCTTGAGATAATTAGCACCGTCCTCACCTAAGTGGTGGAGATCCGATTCTCGATCAAGCCTATGACGATGAGTGCAGCATGACTGGCTACTTTGAGCGATTTCGTTTGAGCTAGATTGATAGGAAACCCGATACACTTTGAGTGAATTGAGTGACCACCTATAGTGAGATCGCCTAGTCATGTGTACCCCAAGATCATAAGATTTGGATGTACGCCTAAGAGAATCTCTTCTTGTTTATGGAAGGATCATCTTATCCTCCTCCACACTTTGAGAAGTAACTGACTTATATGAGGAAATGCTAATCTCGGAACATATTCTCTGACTCGCCCCTAAAAACATGACCTAAAAATATTTTTCAGAGAGTTGTTGCTTGAGGACAAGCAACGTCTAAGTGTGGGATAACTTGATGTGACGTAAAAAGTCATGTTTTTAGAAGCTTTATTCCTCACATTTTGAACCTTTCTTTAGTGAAAACATTCCAAAACATTGATTATTTACTAAAATACACTAAAGTGGTTCAAAAGTAGACGTTGTGATAAAAATCACTGAAAACACTCTAAAAATGCACAAAACACAGCATTTTAATACAGGCCGATTCCTCCGACCTCATTTTCCTGTCAAGACACACTTCCTAACTTCTACCATCTGTTGTACAGGTAAAATCGAGACGGAAAAATCTGGAATCAAGTGAAACGGCCAAAGGACGGAGAAACCACTACGCTTTCAGAGCCATTAAAAGTCATTTCGGATACGCCTAAGCTCTACACATCCAATTTCTGTGAGATTGGCATCATTAGAAGCGTAACGGAATTACGAAACCCCAGGAGAAAGAATCAAGTCAAACGGACGCATAACGAAGGAGATACGGACGTTTTAAGCAACGAACGAAATCAGACAGAGCCCGTATACGGCCCCACACACCGTATATGGCCCTTGTGAGACCGTATACGGCCCTCACTACACCGTATACGGCCCCTACAAGGCCGTATACGGCCCCTGCACCCCCATATCGTGCTTCGTTTGCTTGTACATGCTGCTTCGTGAGTTGTACGTGCGATTTAATGCTTTGCCTATAAATAGTGGACACCCCTCACTTCACCAACATACCAACTTTCTCATTTCATTTCTTCCTTACACTTTCTCTCTCACACACATCACTCTCTCTCTAGTTTCTCTCTCTAAGGGATTTTCTCTCTCTAGAATTGAGCTAGTTAGAGAGATAGTTAGGTAGAGGTAGCTTTTAGCTTTTGTACGGAGGCACTCCAAGACATTGTATTTGCGAAGATCTGTCTGTAATAAATTCGTATCAGGTTCTATTTATATATCTCTTACTTTCCGGTTTTAAACATGTGTTACTTTGTTTATGCTTGTTTAGGATTGTATGCTAGATATATAATGTTAGGCTAGACATTTCTTTGTGTTTACTATGATGTAGTTATGTTAGAATAGTCAAAATGTTTATGCCATGATGTTACTCTGCCCGTGTTACTTTAAACGGTGTATGAACTCGTAAACTGAATCTCGAATGTTTATCTATCCAACCTATGCTGTGGTTAGAAGCTTCCTGCTAGAACTTGGCCAATTACTAGTGGTACGTTCTCTACCTATTCTATACTTGATGATCAATGAACTTGGTATGGCTGTGTTCTCTAGGTTGAAACAAATCATAAGAGACACGGAGCGTAGGATTAGAGATAGGTTAGATTCATGTTTATTTGTTATATATCTTTGAGAGAACTTTCGGGATATCTATGATCTAATTATTGGTTATCTGCTATGCTAGGATTCCGGTGTTCTGTTATGTGTTACCCTATCGCATGTTCTTGTTTGATTGTTGCCCTAGGAATGATGCATGCTAGAGTTACCCCCTTGGTTCAATTCAGTAACTGTATAATTAGGTTTTCAGACACAGAATATTGGTTTACACAGTGGATTAACATGCATGGAATAGTTGTGATGGTTTATATCTGTAATGCTGAACAATTTAACTGATCGTTAGCCCGATTATCCCAACTTGGTCCGCGGGATTATCCCCGTTCGTGTTCTTGTTCAATCAACAATTCACGCTACGATACAGACATCTCTGATGACTGTGACTGGGGACCAGGATTCGAGGATAGTCGTCGGTTAAATTGGTCTGTACATTTGGGAGAACTTTCGGTGTATCTGACTTCTATATCTGCTAACCACGTGACATGTTATTTATCTGATTGCGGACAACTCTACGTTAGATATTTAATAGGATCGTAGTTGTAGCTCATTAAGATATAGGAAATCTGCGGGAGCAATGTGGAACCCTAATTAATGTAACGGAAAAACCGTAAAACGCCCTATTACTCGGTATAGTGCTGGAAACACCCATTGGTGGAGTACAAACGTATAGAAGCCGCGGAACGGTCGTAGGTACAATACTTTGCATTAATTATGTTTCTATCCTCTCCGGATTAGTCATCACATCTAGTAGCCTTACCCTTGACTATTCATCAATAACATTTAACGAAATCATAGTAAACACTCGCTTATCCTCTGTTGACCGAGTCTCCGTACAAACCTCTTTAGTTCTGTTTTCTTTAGTTAAATTAGTATTTAGTTATAAAAACCAAACCTATCCAAAAACTTTTAAAAACCCCAGCTGAATCTCCAAAGATAATAAAACTTCCTAGACTCCCATGCCCGTTGTAGTTTGAAGAACGACACCTGAGTCATACATACCAATTGCTGCCCTTTTAGGTCTGTCAGTAGTATACAGCTTAGGATTCCCCTGCTCTACAAATTTAAAATCCACTGTTCGCCGCTTCTATTGCTGTTAGATCAACGACCGGAATCAAATCCGTCCGACCAATAGGGGCCACGACATTCACCGATTTTTACCTTTTTTCAATATTTTTCTTTTTATTTTTGGGAATAATGTATTTATATATATATATATATATATATATATATATATATATATATATATATATATATAAAATTTAATAGTTAATATGATTAGTTAGTTAGGGGGTGTAAATTATAATTATGAGAATTATCCCCTAATATCAATTGAGATAGTGTTATGAACAGTAAGCTTTTTGTCTTTTTGTGATTTACATGTGGACTTATATGATGGGTTTTGATAACCATTACCCTTAGGGCATTGGTTAAGCCTACTAAAAATAGTTTCAAACATTAAATAAATAACATTGTTACCATATTAATCACAAATTTATCAATTATATATGGAAAGTGACTTTGTGATTGCTTATATACATGGAAAGTTTGATGTTCATTAAAAGTTTATGTATTATTTATGGAAATCTTAAGTAGTGCCTTTAGGGCTCTTGTTATTAAAATCCATAATGGGTTTTAATTATATTGTTTGATGGATTGGTTTAATGTGCTATTCATGCATCCACTAAGGTTCAAGTCTCATGGTCACTGTTTTAATTTTTTTCAATCTTATTCATTTTTAAAAATATGACTTTTTTGTCTCCTTTTTTGACACTTTACTTTTTTAAATTCCTTTTATTTTCATACAATACGATTGTTTTGTCTCTTTAAACCATTTATAAGCTTTTTACAATTTCGTCTTATATATTTTTAATAATGATGTTACACATAGTAAATTTTATAAAAATTTGTTAAAATAATTGTCCTCCAAGTGCTTATTTATTTTAACTTTTTAGTTTAATATAATCTTTATACTTTGTATTTTAATGAATTGTTATTATTCAAGATATTTTTTTATTACATACGGAGTATGATGTACGTTAGATTGATTGATGCCATTTACAGATATTTTTTTTCTTCTTAATCCTATTTTATTTTTTTGTCACTTTCCTTTCATATATTTTTATGGTATTATACGTAGTAAAATTCATTAAAGTTGTTAAAATCAGTTTTTCCAAAGCGTTTATTTATTTTCAGTTTTTAGTGTAATCTAATTTAAAATTTATTTTACATTTTAATGAATTGATGTTATAGAACATATTTTTTTAATACATATGATGTTAAGTTGATATATACATTGTTATAAGTAAATTACATTAATTTATATCAAATATATATATAAAAGCTTTTGTTCATAAATGCATATTTTTTTGAAATGTTACCTAATACATTTTTTCAATGTATTTACACCTTAAAAAATTATTGATAATCAAACCAATATTTTTAAATCACATATGGTATTACAATTTTCAAAATAAATTTATATTAGAATTGATTTATATAGTAGCTTTATTCTTCACAAAGCTTGGCCATTAAAATCTATTATCCCTTGATATCAATTGGCAAACGCTATAAAAATAGTAAGTATTTTGTCCTTTTGTGATATATATTTATAATTAATACAAAGTCAGACATTACAAAGTTTTACTCATTAGGCATTATGTAACACCCGCCAAATTAGGACTAGTACTTAGTGCCTAATCATATGTTAATACATGTAATTAGTTCTGTGTTAGGCTAATTAATGTATCGAATTATATATTGATGAATATATACAACTTTGCGATTTGATTAAATCGTACGCAAATTAAATCGAATGTATTTCGGTTCCATAAATACGGACGTTGGTGACACAATTTATATTTAAGTATAAAACATTATCTGAAAACATTACTGGGTCCAAACTAATGTTTAAATTACATTCCCAGAGTTGTCCCGTTTTGTACAATTAAAACTTACGTAATTAAAAACAAAACACACAAATTATTTAAATCACATTTTAAATCTTTAAATTAGTAGATAGTTGGTAAAACAATTTAATTAGATTATTAAACAAAAATTCGTATTTTTAAAATGGTTAATTAACGCGCAAAATATTTATTAAAACGTTAAATGACGGAGAAAACGAACACCACGCGGAGCGCGGGGCGAAGACTGAAAAGTGGAGGATAACCTCCCACTTTCCATCTCTTTTCCTCATTTCTTTCTTTCCTCTCTCTTCCCTCTCTTCTTTTTCTTTCAACCAAAAACTCACCATCATCATCTTAAATCTCAAAATAACACACCAAAACACGCTCGGATTTCCTCGCTCGTTTGGAACAAAAGACTCACCACTTCTCGATCTACACTTCCATCTTTCCGGATTTCCATTTCACCACTTTGTAAGTTTCCGACAAAATCCCGAAATCTCTCGATTCTTAGTATTTTCACTTGTTAGTTGTTTATGTAACTTATATATGTCCAATACTAGGAAGAGAACACGGTTTTATAGCCTAAAAGTATGTTAAAATTGAGTTTTGGATCGGAAAAACACGTCAGTTGCTGGGTACTGACTTGGTGTTCATCTTTGCGACACAAGCCTTGTGTCGCAGCTTATGTCGCATAAAACCTGTTATGTCGCACCTTGTGTCGTACTAAATAATTAGTGTCATAAGTCTTGCAACACAACCATTATGTCGTACCTTATGTCGCAATCCCATGCGACACAATCATTATGTCGCTGTTAAATCAGCATCGTACGCTTATGCGACACAACCCTTGTGTCGCTAAACTCTTGTGTCGCATTCCTATGCGACACAACCCCTGTGTCGCATACCAAACTTTTGTGTCGCAGAAACCAGAATCAGGAATTTTGAAGTCAAAGTTACTGTAGAAAAGTCAAATTTACTGTAGCAATTTACTGTAGTAATCACAATTATAACATTTTGGAACTATTGTTACAAACCGTCACCAACGGGCCGTACACGTTTTCAAAACACATATCAAATAATCAACCAAATCGTAGTAATTTGGATATATATATAGTTGTGTAACAACTACAAAGGTAGTCCTTTGAGATACCGACTCACGTTTATAACCATCGCGTGTCGTGGACACCCTCAGGTTACAAGTCTTTGGACTTCATTACTCGGCTAATCAACTCAAGTTTATTAAGTTAAACTCACAAGACTCAGGTGAGTCTCATAGCCCCTCTTTTTACTGTTTTACTCAGGGGTGTGATACATTGCTTATTTTAATATGTGAACGCAAGTACAACTTTTACTTATACTACATGAGTTTTACACTAATCATTTGAAGCCCTCCGTCAGCATAGTTGTTAATACGTTGTAGCGTGAATATTAGTATATGGTACCATATAGGATTGACCCTCCTCGTTCGGGTTAGCAAGCACTAACCGGGTAAACGGACGTACTAATATTTGGGAAGACGAATGTTGATTAGGCATTCGTGGAGGCAAAAACTCTCAGGCTGTGACCCTGACCTACGAGTTAAGCTCAACTATGTGCTCATGGCTGTATACATATACATTATCAATTGCTGGATGCAATTCAATTATTTAAATCTTGCGGTTCATACTATATTATCTGATTTTAAACCTGTGAGCTCACCAGCTTTAGCTGACCCGTTTTAGCATGTATCGCAGGTACCAAGCAGTAGGTTGAATCTGCTTCAGGATTTGTAGCTCGAGTCAGCATACAGACTTTAGAGATTTTTTACATTAGTATATTTTGTACAAGTACTTAAGTACTGAAATCTCTCTTTTATTTAAACTCGAGCTATGTAAAGCTTCAACGTTGTAAACATTTCAGTGTTTATATATTTTTGTTAAAACGACGCATATAGAGTCGTTTACTATATATCTTTGTGCTTTGATTATTGGCTAGTAACACCCAAACCGTGCTTCCGCAAATCATTAAAATTTGGAGGTGTTACAGATTGGTATCAGAGCCTAAGGTTATAGTGAACTAGGTTGCATTTAGTGGGCCTAGACTATGACCATTAGGCAGTATTTTCTTATTAGGCATGAATGGTTCAGGAATTACAGCATAAGACTTTAATTTAACATAGCCTGATCAACTATGTACAATTAAGGAAAGATGATGTAAGGTCTGAAACGGTTATGTTGAACAGAAGTACACTAGTTGACTCTGACCTCGAGAGAACCGAGACTTAAACTTGTCTGTGCTAGACACTCAATAGGCTATATTATATAAGTATCATATAAATATAGGCCTCACTCCTAATAACGCCTTGTCTCAGAAATGGAAAACACACCGCCCAACTCATCACGTTCTCAATCCGGGTAGCAGAACCCACGGGTAGCTAGGAGGAACGCTAGGATGCCTCGAGCTGGCCCATATCCCACCCACTTCAGCTTGCCGGCCTTAGCAGCTAGATTAGACCGCCACGATCAACAACTACGTACCATGGATGTCGTACTGCAGGAAACGAACGAAAACTGGAGACTTACATCCCTCGAGCGCATCGAACAAGTCTCCGATGACCTCGAAACCACAAACAACAACGTGGATGTCCTTCGCAACAAGGTAGTGGAGATAAGTGTAGAGACCGCCCTTTTGCAGAAAAGGCTAGAAGAATGTGAGCAACGCTCACGGGAAACAGAGGAATACGTTCGCAGTTTAAAACAACGACTGGTTCTGGCAGAAGATAACGCCCGACAGGCCAGCAGACTTGCCAATACTGTGGATCGTCTCATTGAAATGATGGAGCAGATTAATCTACGTTGAGACTAGTGTAGTTCATGTCTTGTAATCTATCTTGTAATTTAATAACTATCTAAGCGCTACTCTATAATTCGGTCGGATGTAACAATTCCCGACACCTTTTGTAATACATCCGTGGGATGTAACCTTTGAATTCGTATTTCTATCAAATATTCCTTGCTGTTTCTACTTATACTAATGGCCATATTTCTTTTTCATATTGATGTTATGTATTACCGCCTTTATACATGTACATCTGAGATAAATACATTTTTCTTACAAAATCTCATGTATCTTCATTTCTTTTATTGAAGAATCATGCCGCCAAAGACAAGACCATACACCGATGCTCAGCTTACATCCCTCATAACCCAGGCTGTGACTGAAGCCCTAGCTCGGAATACTCCACAGAATTCTGGGAGGAACAGCGATGCCGCTGAAACCACCACTACTAAACCTTGTTCTTACAAGGACTTCCAGAGCTGCAAACCCTCAAACTTCAACGGTACTGAAGGAGCCATCGGACTGATCAGATGGTTCGAGAAGATGGAAACTGTTTTCCGCGTCAGCAAGTGCGCGGAAAACGACAATGTAAACTTCGCCACCTGCTCCCTCGAAGACGATGCCCACTCTTAGTGGAACTCATATTCCCAATCAGTGGGTGCTGACACTGTCTACCTACTCTCTTGGGAGGACTTGAAAGCAAAACTCACTGCCAAGTACTGTTCGATCGACAAACTCCAAAAGCTGGACGAGGAGTTCTGGAACCTAAAGGTCCAGGGTGGTGATATCGATGGTTATACCACCAGGTTCCAGCAACTCGCTGCCCTTCGCCCAGCTATGGTGAGCACGGAACCCGATAAAATCAGGAAGTACATCCTTGGCCTTCCAGAACCTGTTCGGGGGCACGTCGCCTCTTCAAATCAAACCACCATCGACGGTGCAATCCTATTAGCCCAAGACCTCATGGCTATGAGCGAGGGCTCAGAACCACTCACTTCATCCTCCAATCAAAACAAACGAAAGTGGTCCGACAACCACAACAACCAACCAAACAAGAAACCAGACACCATCAAGGCTTACAACTCCACCACCGACACCCAACGGGGCTACATTGGGAGCAAACCCTACTGCTCCAAATGCAACCGTCACCATGAAGGTCCTTGTAGTCCTCAGTGAAACAACTGCAAGAGGTACGACCACCTCGCCAAGGACTGCAGATCACCAACCGACAACACCAACTCCAACCGCAACACCAGGCCCTCCCGAGCCTGTTTTGAATGCGGAAACCCCGGGCACTTCAGGGATACGTGCCCGAAACTGCAAAACAAGGGCAACAACAACAAGAACAACAACAACAACCGCAACAGCAACAACAACAACACCCGAAGTAGAGCCTTTGTTATCAACACAGGGGACGCCCGTCAAGACCCGAATGTGGTCTCGGGTATGTTCCTCCTCAACAACTTAACTGCTTCTGTTCTATTTGATACTGGTGCTGATAGAAGCTTTATCTCTGATGACTTTTGCCCACTACTTGACATCACTCCTGTTGCCTTAGATGTTAAGTACACTGTAGAGCTAGCAAATGGGAAACTTATAGAAACCAATTGTGTGATACCTAATTGCACTTTAAAACTAGCTGATGAAACTTTTTCAATCGATCTGGTGCCCGTTGAAATTGGAAGTTTCGACGTCATCATTGGAATGGACTGGTTGTCCAAACACCAAGCCGAAATCGTTTGTTATGATAAGATCGTTCGTATCCCTCTCGCCGTCGGTAGAACCTTGATCATACAAGGGGAGACCGGTGGGTCGAGACTAAACATCATATCTTGTTTAAAGACCCGAAAATTTCTGAGAAAGGGTTACTCAGCAATTCTCGCGCACCTCACGGAGAGAAAGTCGGAGGAGAAGCGACTTGAAGATGTGCCAATCGTTAGAGACTTTCCCGAAGTCTTTCCAGAAGAACTACCTGGTCTACCACCACCAAGACAGGTTGAGTTCTCAATCGACCTTGTGCCGGGTGCTGCACCAGTGGCCCGTGCACCTTACCGCTTAGCCCCATCCGAACTTCAGGAACTGTCCACCCAGTTACAGAAACTCCTGGATAGAGGATTCATTAGACCGAGTTCATCGCCTTGGGGAGCTCCGGTCTTATTTGTCAAAAAGAAGGACGGGTCATTCAGAATGTGTATCGACTACCGAGAGTTGAACAAATTAACCGTTAAGAACCGATATCCACTCCCTCGCATTGATGACCTATTCGATCAACTTCAAGGTTCAAGCTGTTACTCAAAAATCGACCTGCCATCAGGCTACCATCAGCTACGTGTTCGCGACAGCGACATTCCAAAAACCGCTTTCAGAACTCGATACGGGCACTACGAATTTCAGGTGATGCCCTTCGGTCTAACCAACGCACCGGCTGTGTTCATGGACCTCATGAATCGGGTGTGTAAACCTTACCTCGACAAGTTTGTCATTGTCTTTATCGATGACATTCTCATTTACTCGCGCAACGAGCAAGAACATGCGCAACACCTCAAAACCATTCTGGAACTACTTAGACACGAGGAGCTTTACGCCAAATTCTCTAAGTGTGAGTTCTGGATAAAAACCATTCAATTCCTTGGTCACGTGATTGACAGTCAGGGAATTCACGTTGACCCATCAAAAATCGAGGCCATCAAGAACTGGCAAGCGCCAACCAATCCAACCGAGGTACGCCAATTCTTAGGGTTGGCGGGGTATTATAGCTGATTCATTGAAAACTTCTCCAAATTAGCTCAACCCCTTACAGTACTGACTCAAAAGGAAAAGAAGTTTGATTGGACCGATAAACAGGAGTCAGCATTCCAACTATTCAAACTCAAGCTTTGCAGTGCACCTATTCTATCTTTACCCGAAGGCACCGATGACTTCGTGGTATACTGCGATGCTTCTCACCAAGGTCTCGGTTGCGTGTTGATGCAACGAGACAAGGTAATTGCCTACGCCTCCCGACAACTCAAAGTTCATGAAAAGAACTACACAACTCACGACCTCGAGCTAGGGGCCGTGGTATTCGCCCTCAAAATCTGGAGGCATTACCTTTATGGTACCCGAAGTACCGTGTTCACCGACCACAAAAGTCTCCAACACATCTTCGACCAAAAAGATCTCAACATGAGGCAACGCCGCTGGGTCGAGTTGCTCACCGATTATGATTGTGAGATCAAATATCATCCGGGCAAGGCAAACGTGGTTGCCGATGCCTTAAGTCGAAAGGAACGAACGAAACCCCTTCGAGTCCGAGCCCTCAGCATGACTATCCACAACGACCTAAACATCCAAATCCTCACCACTCAACTCGAAGCACTCAAACACGATAACTTAAAAAATGAGGCCTTGCGGGGCATGGATAAACAATTCGAAACCAAACCTAACGGAGTTAGGTGTTTCTCAAACCGAATCTGGTTGCCTAGTTTTGGAAACCTACGAGACTTAGTGATGGATGAAGCTCACAAGTCCAAATATTCTATCCACCCGGGATCCGATAAAATGTACCACGACATCAAGGAATTTTATTGGTGGCCGAACATGAAAGCCGAAATCGCCACTTACGTCAGCAAGTGTCTTACTTGCTCGAAAGTCAAAACCGAACACCAAAAACCTTCTGGTTTACTTCAACAACCCGACATCCCCGAATGGAAATGGGATCAGATTGCTATGGATTTCATAACCAAACTCCCCAAGTCATCAAGCGGTTGCGATACCATTTGGGTGATCGTCGATCGTCTCACCAAATCAGCTCATTTCCTGGCAATCAAAGAGACCGATAAAATGGAACGCCTCACACAAATTTACATCAAGGAAATCGTTTCCTGACACGGCGTCCCTATCTCGATTATCTCTGACAGGGATGCTCGCTTCTCATCTCGCTTCTGGCAAACTCTCCAAAAATCACTTGGTACCCGTCTCGACATGAGTACCGCGTACCATCCTCAAACCGATGGCCAAAGCGAACGAACCATTCAGACATTGGAAGATATGCTACGAGCCTGCGTAGTTGATTTTGGTACGAATTGGGAACGACATCTACCATTGTGTGAATTCTCATACAATAACAGTTATCATGCCAGCATCAAGGCTGCACCTTTTGAGGCACTGTACGGTCGTAAGTGCCGAACACCGATCTGTTGGACCGAAGTGGGAGACAGTCAACTCACTGGTCCTGAGATCATACACGTAACCACCGAAAAGATCCATGAAATCCAGAATAGACTCAAAGCTGCGCGTGACCGTCAGAAAAGTTACGCTAACGTGAGATGCAAACCACTTGAGTTCCAGGTTGGGGATCGAGTACTCCTGAAAGTATCGCCTTGGAAAGGCGTGATCCGATTCGGCAAACGCGGGAAATTGAATCCCAGGTACATTGGACCTTTTGAGATCCTCGAACGGATTGGCCCCGTAGCTTATCGATTGCAGCTGCCATCCGAACTCAGCAGCGTGCACCCCACTTTTCACATTTCTAACCTAAAGAAATGTCTGTCCGATGAGACACATATCATACCACTCGACGAGATTCGCGTCGATGACAAACTTCATTTTGTTGAGGAACCCGCAGAAATCGTTGACCATGAGGTCAAGCAATTAAAACAAAGTCGTATTCCCATCGTTAAGGTCAGGTGGAATTCGCGGCGCGGTCCGGAATTCACTTGGGAATGGGAAGACCAAATGCGACTCAAGTATCCTCATTTATTTCCCGATTCTTCATCAAACGCGACCTCAACTTAAATTCCGGGACGAAATTCTCTTAACAGGGGGAGAATGTAACACCCGCCAAATTAGGACTAGTACTTAGTGCCTAATCATATGTTAATACATGTAATTAGTTCTGTGTTAGGCTAATTAATGTATCAAATTATATATTGATGAATATATACAACTTTGCGATTTGATTAAATCGTACGCAAATTAAATCGAATGTATTTCGGTTTCATAAATACGGACGTTGGTGACACAATTTATATTTAAGTATAAAACATTATCTGAAAACATTACTTGGTCCAAACTAATGTTTAAATTACATTCCCAGAGTTGTCCCGTTTTGTACAATTAATACTTACGTAATTAAAAACAAAACACACAAATTATTTAAATCACATTTTAAATCTTTAAATTAGTAGATAGTTGGTAAAACAATTTAATTAGATTATTAAACAAAAATTCGTATTTTTAAAATGGTTAATTAACGCGCAAAATATTTATTAAAACGTTAAATGACGGAGAAAACGAACACCACGCGGAGCGCGGGGCGAAGACTGAAAAGTGGAGGATAACCTCCCACTTTCCATCTCTTTTCCTCATTTCTTTCTTTCCTCTCTCTTCCCTCTCTTCTTTTTCTTTCAACCAAAAACTAACCATCATCATCTTAAATCTCAAAATAACACACCAAAACACGCTCGGATTTCCTCGCTCGTTTGGAACAAAAGACTCACCACTTCGCGATCTACACTTCCATCTTTCCGGATTTCCATTTCACCACTTTGTAAGTTTCCGACAAAATCCCGAAATCTCTCGATTTTTAGTATTTTCACTTGTTAGTTGTTTATGTAACTTATATATGTCCAATACTAGGAAGAGAACACGATTTTATAGCCTAAAAGTATGTTAAAATTGAGTTTTAGATCGGAAAAACACGTCAGTCGCTGGGTACTGACTTGGTGTTCATCTTTGCGACACAAGCCTTGTGTCGCAGCTTATGTCGCATAAAACCTGTTATGTCGCACCTTGTGCCGTACTAAATAATTAGTGTCGTAAGTCTTGCGACACAACCATTATGTCGTACCTTATGTCGCAATCCCATGCGACACAATCATTATGTCGCTGTTAAATCAGCATCGTACGCTTATGCGACACAACCCTTGTGTCGCTAAACTCTTGTGTCGCATTCCTATGCGACACAACCCCTGTGTCGCATACCAAACTTTTGTGTCGCAGAAACCAGAATCAGGAATTTTGAAGTCAAAGTTACTGTAGAAAAGTCAAATTTACTGTAGCAATTTACTGTAGCAATCACAATTATAACATTTTGGAACTATTGTTACAAACCGTCACCAACGGGCCGTACACGTTTTCAAAACACATATCAAATAATCAACCAAATCGTAGTAATTTGGATATATATATAGTTGTGTAACAACTACAAAGGTAGTCCTTTGAGATACCGACTCACGTTTATAACCATCGCGTGTCGTGGACACCCTCAGGTTACAAGTCTTTGGACTTCATTACTCGGCTAATCAACTCAAGTTTATTAAGTTAAACTCACAAAACTCAGGTGAGTCTCATAGCCCCTCTTTTTACTGTTTTACTCAGGGGTGTGATACATTGCTTATTTTAACATGTGAACGCAAGTACAACTTTTACTTATACTACATGAGTTTTACACTAATCATTTGAAGCCCTCCGTCAGCATAGTTGTTAATACGTTGTAGCGTGAATATTAGTATATGGTACCATATAGGATTGACCCTCCTCGTTCGGGTTAGCAAGCACTAACCGGGTAAACGGACGTACTAATATTTGGGAAGACGAATGTTGATTAGGTATTCATGGAGGCAAAAACGCTCAGGCTGTGACCCTGACCCACGAGTTAAGCTCAACTATGTGCTCATGGCTGTATACATATACATTATCAATTGCTGGATGCAATTCAATTATTTAAATCTTGCGGTTCATACTATATTATCTGATTTCAAACCTGTGAGCTCACCAGCTTTAGCTGACCCATTTTAGCATGTATCGCAGGTACCAAGAAGTATGTTGAATCTGCTTCAGGATTTGTAGCTCGAGTCAGCCTACAGACTTAAGAGATTTTCTTACATTAGTATATTTTGTACAACTACTTATGTACTGAAATCTCTCTTTTATTTAAACTCGAGCTATGTAAAGCTTCAACGTTGTAAACATTTCAGTGTTTATATATTTTTGTTAAAACGACGCATATAGAGTCGTTTACTATATATCTTTGTGCTTTGATTATTGGCTAGTAACACCCAAACCGTGCTTCCGCAAATCATTAAAATTTGGAGGTGTTACAGATTGGTATCAGAGCCTAAGGTTATAGTGAACTAGGTTGCATTTAGTGGGCCTAGACTATGACCATTAGGCAGTATTTTCTTATTAGGCATGAATGGTTCAGGAATTACAGCATAAGACTTTAATTTAACATAGCCTGATCAACTATGTACAATTAAGGAAAGATGATGTAAGGTCTGAAACGGTTATGTTGAACAGAAGTACACTAGTTGACTCTGACCTCGAGAGAACCGAGACTTAAACTTGTCTGTGCTAGACACTCAATAGGCTATATTATATAAGTATCATATAAATATAGGCCTCACTCCTAATAACGCCTTGTCTCAGAAATGGAAAACACACCGCCCAACTCATCGCGTTCTCAATCCGGGTCGCAGAACCCACGGGTAGCTAGGAGGAACGCTAGGATGCCTCGAGCTGGCCCATATCCCACCCACTTCAGCTTGCCGGCCTTAGCAGCTAGATTAGACCGCCACGATCAACAACTACGTACCATTGATGTCGTACTGCAGGAAACGAACGAAAACTGGAGACTTACATCCCTCGAGCGCATCGAACAAGTCTCCGATGACCTCGAAACCACAAACAACAACGTGGATGTCCTTCGCAACAAGGTAGTGGAGATAAGTGTAGAGACCGCCCTTTTGCAGCAAAGGCTAGAAGAATGTGAGCAACGCTCACGGGAAACAGAGGAATACGTTCGCAGTTTAGTGCAACGACTGGTCCTGGCAGAAGATAACGCCCGACAGGCCAGCAGACTTGCCAATACTGTGGATCGTCTCATTGAAATGATGGAGCAGATTAATCTACGTTGAGACTAGTGTAGTTCATGTCTTGTAATCTATCTTGTAATTTAATAACTATCTAAGCGCTACTCTATAATTCGGTCGGATGTAACAATTCCCGACACCTTTTGTAATACATCCGTGGGATGTAACCTTTGAATTCGTATTTCTATCAAATATTCCTTGCTGTTTCTACTTATACTAATGGCCATATTTCTTTTTCATATTGATGTTATGTATTACCGCCTTTATACATGTACATCTGAGATAAATACAATTTTCTTACAAAATCTCATGTATCTTCATTTCTTTTATTGAAGAATCATGCCGCCAAAGACAAGACCATACACCGATGCTCAGCTTACATCCCTCATAACCTAGGCTGTGACTGAAGCCCTAGCTCGGAATACTCCACCGAATTCTGGGAGGAACAGCGATGCCGCTGAAACCACCACTACTAAACCTTGTTCTTACAAGGACTTCCAGAGCTGCAAACCCTCAAACTTCAAGGGTACTGAAGGAGCCATCGGACTGATCAGATGGTTCGAGAAGATGGAAACTGTTTTCCGCGTCAGCAAATGTGCGGAAAACGACAAAGTAAACTTCGCCACCTGCTCCCTCGAAGATGATGCCCACTCTTGGTGGAACTCATATTCCCAATCAGTGGGTGCTGACACTGTCTACCTACTCTCTTGGGAGGACTTGAAAGCAAAACTCACTGCCAAGTACTGTTCGATCGACAAACTCCAAAAGCTGGACGAGGAGTTCTGGAACCTAAAGGTCCAGGGTGGTGATATCGATGGTTATACCACCAGGTTCCAGCAGCTCGCTGCCCTCCGCCCAGCTATGGTGAGCACGGAACCCGATAAAATCAGGAAGAACATACTTGGCCTTCCAGAACCTGTTCGGGGGCACGTCGCCTCTTCAAATCAAACCACCATCGACGGTGCAATCCTATTAGCCCAAGACCTCATGGCTATGAGCGAGGGCTCAGAACCACTCACTTCATCCTCCAATCAAAACAAACGAAAGTGGTCCGACAACCACAACAACCAACCAAACAAGAAACCAGACACCATCAAGGCTTACAACTCCACCACCGACACCCAACGGGGCTATATTGGGAGCAAACCCTACTGCTCCAAATGCAACCGTCACCATGAAGGTCCTTGTAGTCCTCAGTGCAACAACTGCAAGAGGTACGGTCACCTCGCCAAGGACTGCAGATCACCAACCGACAACACCAACTCCAACCGCAACACCAGGCCCTCCCGAGCCTGTTTTGAATGCGGAAACCCCGGGCACTTCAGGGATACGTGCCCGAAACTGCAAAACAAGGGCAAAAACAACAAGAACAACAACAACAACCGCAACAGCAGCAACAACAACACCCGAAGTAGAGCCTTTGTTATCAACAACAACACCCGAAGTCACTTTAACTATTGTATTGTGAGTTTACACATTATCACTTCATTCCAATTGACAAACACTATGAATAGTAAGTATTATATCCTTTTGTGATTTGCATTTATAATTAAATATGGAGTACAAGACATTGCAAAGTTTCTTAATTGGGCATTTAGATCAAGTGATTAGCAAGTGAGGTACTAAATTGAATGCATGAAGAAATACACGTTCAAATTTTGGCGGTGACATTCTAATTCTTTTTTAATTTAGTAAACAATCTATAGATTTTAATTAATTTTAAAAAAATTCATTTTTATTAATTTCTCTCATACCGACATAAAATGTAAATAAATTTTAAATTTTTTTCTCTTAAGAACAAATTAATATTCGATAATATAATTGTATATGTAGCCTAGATTGTTTTGATTTATTTTGCCTATTAACCTTTATTTATTTTCATAGTTGCTAAATATTTAGTACACCGTAATTATTGAAGATATTATGTACGAAGTTAAAGTGACTTATAAATTCGTGATAAGTTTTAAATGTCATAAATCACATTTTAAAGTCAAATTGCACACACAATCACATCACATTAAATATATATACATTGGTCTCAAGTTTTTAAACTCACAATACAATAGTTGTAAATACATTTCGATACCGATAAGCATATATATTAAATTAATGTTAACCATAGCCAATCCCAAAGCGAAGCGTGGGCATGAAAAATCTAGGTTAATATCAATCGTTAGATCTTAATGGTGAATCCATCGAAGGGTCAAAAATCCTCCATGGTATTCTGTTTTAATTATATAAAATAAAAATAATAATAATATATAAAAGAAAAGATATAAGATAGCAATACTATATATATATATATATATATATATATATATATATATATATATATATATATATATTAAATAGATTATGCAAAAATTGAATGAAAATATAATTTATTTACGTAGATTAGTTTAAAAGAAAAAAAAAGTGAGAGATAATAACTAACTGGTAAGGCTTTAGGGAAATGATGATTTTTTTTATGTAGATAAATTGAATAAATAAAATTAAATAACATTGTCTACGTATATTAATTATTTTCAAAAAAATTAGCAAAGTTTTAGGAAATTATTAAATTTGTCAATTAATTATATTGAGGGGATTTTTAAAAGAGATTTTTTTATGGTGAATGGATGTATTTTATTAGTTAATTGAAAGTATAACAAAATCAAGTAATTTGATTGGGTAAATAGCTCTCAATTGTTTAAGAAATTTCTATAGGAAAGGTTTTCTTTTATTAATATTAAAATATTAAAATAACTAGATTATAACCCGCAAAATTTGCGCGGCTACTTCATAATTTTAATACAGAGCATTATATTATTATTTCGTTGAAGTGTGGTTCATCTTATAAATATAATTGTGATGTTGCTTATGACACTACATGAATAACTTTTAGATATGATCCATAACAACGCAAGAAGAAGAAAAACAAACTTGGTTTCAAGTTTCTCGGTAGGTTTTATTATTATTATTATTATTATTATTATTATTATTATTATTATTATTATTATTATTATTATTATTATTATTATTATTATTATTATTATTTGATGATGCATGACTAAGCATTTGCACTTCGTAATTCAAAAAACATTTTACATTTATTTGCTAACATTGTTTGTAAAACAAAACGTTAAGTAAGGGTGCGTATCAATTATAAGTCAAAACGGTCTTGTGATAAAAACAAATAGTGTAAATAACTTCATACTATATAATTGAAGATTGAAGATAATACTCGATTTAGTAGCCAAACATGAAAATAAATGACGAAGAAAGCAGGATATAATAGAACTTATAGATTCAAACGGGGGACAATATAATATAGAGCATATACGTGTAAATGTATATTCTTATATAAAACATCACAAATATATTAAAGTACACACTGTATAATGTGCAAAACAATATAATACGATCAATGGTGCATGATGAAAAAATGATAATGTACAAATAATCACCCTATATACAACCACTCTTATCTTACCATTCACTTAGGACGATACAAATACATTTACGTAGTCTGGCTCTAATTCTTTTTTAACTTAAAAACAATTTGACCCATTTTCACATATTTCTCAAAATAACATGTTGACCATATTATCCCATATTTTAAGTATAAGTAAATGTATGACCGAGTAATCCACTATTTTCATCCCATATTTCCATTTTTGTATCTTCTTGTGACCCAATCATAGGTTTTAAATTGGGTTTTATGAAGCAGTTTAATTAGAAGTTTCCACGTATTTCATGCAATTTTTTAATGGTACCTGTAACACCCCCGAAATTCACTGTTTTGCGGAAGCATACATGGGTGTTACTAATCAATATACAAAGCACAAGATATACAGCAAACGACCTCTAAATGAGACGTTTTGTAAATTAGTTACATTCCATAGATATAATGTTTGAAAACTTAGTGTTTTCGTATACAAAATGTAGTTTCCCCTAGAGTCCACGCGTATAGCGGGAGATTCTATTACATAATCGTAATCTACAAAAGATAATGCTAAGAATCTCCGTTAATGCAGTTGTGTTGAAAACATGCGACTCTAGCTAAAATCCTGGAGTATTCCTACTCCGTCCGGGTACCTGAGAAAAACATGCTAAAAGTGTCAACCAAAAGGTTGGTGAATCTCACAGGTTTGTAAATAATATCGGCTTTGAACACGAGATTTCATTAGTAGTGCCCGTAGGCGTAAAATCAGCCATTGCAATCCAGCAATCGTAAAATCAGTATTTGCAGTCCAGCAAATGTAAATAAGTAAGTTTATACCGTTGTCATGAGGCTCATAATCGAAGCTTAACCTGTAAATAATATGTTTGCTCCCGTGACATGCTCGTAAGTGAGCAAGCATCAGTAACGAATAAGTTGTCACCCGTTTATACGTGTAAATCGGTACGTGGCAGCGCTACTGCCCCGGGTGGGGAGGGTCATTTCCCTAATGGATCCATTAACTACTGTTCGCGCTTAAGTCCATAACTAACGATATATGATGGAGAGACTTCTGTTTGTAAGTAACTCATGCAATTTCGTTTGGTATAGTAAACAGTTTAGTACTTGTGTTCAAGGAAAAAGTAGTAGCATGTATCTCCCCCAATAAGATAAAATAGTAAAAGTGGGGCCGTAAGACTCACCTGAGTCTTTGCAAGTACGTTTATATCAATAAACGAGTAAGTAATATCAACTGTAGGTTCTCCGAACCCGTAACCTTCAAATGCCTAAACATATAAGGTTAAGTAAGTAGATGTCTCGCAAGACCATTTAGGCTAGTTGTTTACACAACTCATTATGTCCAAGTGTTTGTTTAGTAATCCGTTTGTAGTTTGAAAACAAATATGGCCCGTTGGTGACGGTTTGTAATAATGATTCAAAGCGTTATCATTTATAACGCAATTTAGTGTATTTGTAATAGAAAGTATGTTCTATGACGTTTGTTCAGTCGTATGACATAAGTATTGATGTTGTGTAAGTTCGACACTTAGTAAAATCTGACTTTTCAAGGTTCTGGTTTGTGCGACGTAGCATGCGACGTAGCACGCGACGTAGGGTGCGACGTGGGGAGGTACGTCGCATGATGCGACCTTCGCAAATCAATGCGACGTAGGAGGCGACGTCGCTAATGCGACGTTGGTTCGGTTTGCGACGTAAAAGTCTACGTCGCTATGTGCGACGTCCGCAAGTTAATGCGACGTAATAGGCTGCGTCGCTAGTGCGACGTTGGGATATCTGTGCGACGTAGGCCGTGACGTCGCTAAATGCGACGTTGGCCACAAAATGCGACGTTTTGAGCTACGTCGCAGAAAGTCCAGCGTCTCTGCGACGTAGCGGTCTGATCGGAATTTGGTGGCCGGAAAATCGGTCGAAAAGCTTCCGTTCGGTCCAAATCTTTTACCCAACCCATTTTTGGACATTTTAAGCATATATAAACCATAAAAACGTAAAAATGAGCAAAAACGGAGAGTTTCGGGTTTTGTCGGAAACTTACAATTTGCCGAAATGAAATTCCGGAAAGATAGGAATGTAGATCGTGTTGTCGTGGTCACTTTTCTCCAAAAGAGTGGTATGATTCGGCGAGGTTTCGTGGTGTTATTTTGCGATTTTAGTGATGAAATTGGTTTGGTGATTGAAAGTAAAAGAAAGAGAGAGAGAGAATGGAAAATGAAAATGGGGAAAAAGAAGGAAAGTGGTGATTTAGGTGGGAGATCCCCACCGTTTTCAGTGTACGCCCCGCGCTCCGTGCGGTGTTCGTTTCCCCCGTCGTTTAAACGTTATATTTTTAAAAGGTGACGGGAATATTTTAATGAAATACCTTGAAATTAATTATAAAAACATTTGTCGAAGTATTAAAATTTTTAACTTGCGTTTAATACGTATTCGCTAAATTATTTAAAATGTCGTCGCGATATTATAATCAATGTTTGTTCGCTGTGTATTTTATATAATAAAATACGTTCTCATTATTTAGGTAAGTTTCTGTCACCAACGTCCAAGTAACTGTGTCGGACTCCGTCCGGTTAATTCGTACGATTAATCCAAATCGCGTAAGTACACACATATATATATAATTCACCTTATATATATATACAAATAGAGTCTGCAATTAGTCCTATTACATACTAATTACAACTAGTTACAACTAATTAGGCATAATTAATTATCCTAATTTAGCAGGTGTTACATTCTCCCCTTGTTAAAGAAATTTCGTCCCGAAATTAGTTCGTGTGCACAGATGGTGCGTTGTCTGGGAAGAGATGTGGGTATTTCTGTCGCATTTGGTCTTCCCGTTCACAGGTGAACTCAGGGCCGCGCCTAGAATTCCACCTGACTTTTACTATGGGAATACGACTCTGTTTCAATTGCTTGACCTCTCGGTCCATGATTTCCATAGGTTTCTCGACAAAATGAAGTTTATCATCGATTTGAATTTCGTCGAGCGGTATAATCAGCGTCTCGTCAGACAGACATTCTTCAAGTTAGAAATGTGGAATGTGTTGTGTACGCTGCTAAGTTCAGCAGGAAGTTGCAGGCGATAGGCCACTGGACCAATCCTTTCAAGGATTTCGAATGGTCCGATGTATCTAGGATTTAGTTTGCCTCGTTTCCCGAATCGAATAACACCTTTCCACGGTGCCACCTTGAGAAGTACCTTGTCTCCTACCTGGAACTCAAGGTGTTTGCGTCTCACGTCAGCATAGCTTTTCTGACGGTCACGTGCGGCTTTCAGCCGGTTTTGAATACCAACGATTTTCTCAGTAGTTTCTTGAATGACTTCTGGACCCGTGAGTTGGGAATCTCCTAACTCAGTCCAACAGATGGGTGATCGGCACTTACGCCCGTAAAGTGCCTCGAAGGGTGCAGCCTTTATGCTGGTATGATAACTGTTGTTGTACGAGAACTCGCACAACGGTAAATGATTTTCCCAAGAAGTACCGAAGTCAACTACGCAGGCTCGTAGCATATCCTCCAGTGTTTGAATAGTTCGCTCGCTTTGGCCATCGGTTTGCGGGTGATAAGCAGTACTCATATCCAGACGAGTACCAAGAGATTTCTGTAATGATTGCCAAAAGTTAGAAGTAAAACGGCTGTCCCTATCCGAGATGATCGAGATAGGTACACCGTGTCGCGAGATGATTTCTTTGACATAGATGCGAGTCAGACGCTCCATCTTGTCGGTTTCCTTGATGGCCAGAAAATGAGCAGATTTCGTGAGACGGTCCACGATCACCCAAATGGTATCGCAACCATTCGAAGTTTTTGGTAGTTTGGTAATAAAGTCCATGGAAATCTGTTCCCATTTCCATCGCGGAATTTCAGGTTGTTGGAGCAACCCCGAGGGTCTTTGGTGTTCGGCCTTGACTTTGGAACAGGTTAGGCATTTACTGACGTACAAGGCGATGTCAGCTTTCATGTTAGGCCACCAATACAACCCTTTGACGTCATGATACATCTTGTCAGATCCAGGATGTATAGAGTATCGAGATTTGTGAGCTTCAGCCATCACCAAATCTCGCAAGTTTCCGAATTTGGGTAACCACATCCGGTTAGAGAAGTATCTAGTTCCATCGGGTTTGATTTCGAATTGTTTATCCAAGCCCCGCAAGGCTTCATTTTTCAAGTTTTCATCGTTGAGTGCTTCAAGTTGAGCGGTAAGGATTTGAGCAGGAAGCTCGTTATGAATTGTCATAGAAAGTGCTCGAACTCGAAGGGGTTTCACTCGTTCTTTTCGGCTTAAGGCATCGGCAACTACGTTAGCCTTGCCCGGATGGTATTTGATCTCGCAGTCGTAGTCACTAAGTAACTCAACCCAGCGACGTTGTCTCATGTTTAGATCTTTCTGATCGAATATGTGTTGGAGACTTTTGTGATCGGTAAAGATAGTGCTTTTCGTACCGTAGAGATAATGTCTCCAGATTTTCAATGCGAAGACCACAGCACCTAACTCGAGGTCGTGGGTCGTATAGTTTTTCTCGTGAATTTTCAGTTGTCGTGAGGCATAGGCAATGACTTTCTCCCGTTGCATCAACACACAACCAAGTCCCTGGTGTGAGGCGTCGCAGTAAACTACGAAATCGTCGGTGCCCTCGGGTAAGGACAAGATTGGTGCACTGCAAAGTTTGTTTTTCAATAGCTGGAAGGCTGACTCTTGTTTATCAGTCCAATCGAACTTCTTATCTTTCTGAGTCAGTGTGGTTAGTGGAACAGCTATTCTTGAAAAGTTTTCGATGAATCGGCGGTAATAACCAGCAAGACCTAAGAATTGTCTCACTTCGGTTGGAGTGGTCGGTGACTCCCAGCCCTTGATTGCTTCAATCTTGGCGGGATCAACATGAATTCCTTGGCTGTCAATCACGTGCCCGAGGAATTGAACGGTTCGAATCCAGAACTCACACTTAGAGAATTTGGCATATAACTCTTCGTGTTTCAGAAGTCCTAGAATGGTTTTCAGATGTTGAGCATGTTCCTGCTCATTGCGAGAGTAAATCAGAATATCGTCGATGAACACAATGATGAATTTGTCAAGATATGGTTTGCATACCCGATTCATAAGGTCCATGAATACGGCCGGTGCGTTGGTTAACCCGAATGGCATCACTTGGAATTCATAATGCCCATAACGAGTTCGGAAAGCTGTCTTTGGGATATCATTGTCACGGACTCGGAGTTGATGATAACCCGACCGTAGATCAATCTTTGAGTAAACACTCGATCCCTGGAGTTGATCAAATAGGTCATCGATTCTAGGAAGTGGGTACCGATTCTTTATGGTTAGCTTATTCAGCTCTCGGTAGTCAATACACATGCGGAAAGACCCGTCTTTCTTTTTCACGAATAAGACCGGAGCTCCCCAAGGTGAGGAACTTGGTCGAATGAATCCTCTGTCCAGGAGTTCCTGTAGTTGGTTAGACAACTCCTGCATTTCGGATGGTGCTAAACGGTAAGGGGCTCGTGCCACGGGTGCAGCTCCGGGCACAAGTTCGATTTGAAATTCAACTTGTCTAGGTGGCGGAAGTCCGGGCAAGTCTTCAGGAAAGACTTCCGGGAAATCCCGCACGATCGGAACATCCTCAAGTCGCTTCTCCTCCGACTTCTTCTCCGTTACATGTGCGAGGATGGCTTGGTACCCTTTTCGTAGGTATTTTCTCGTTTTCAGACAGGATACAATATTCAGATTCCGTCTACCGGTCTCCCCTTGTAGGACTAAGGTTCCACCGGAGACAAGAGGTATGCGAACGAGTTTGTCATGACAGATGATTTCAGCTCGGTGCTTGGATAACCAATCCATACCGACAATAATATCGAAGCTGCCGATCTCGACAGGGATTAAATCAATGGGAAACGTTTCGTTCGTGAGGTTAAGTGTACAGTTGTGTATGATGCTATCAGTCTCAATCAGGTTGCCATTAGCTAATTCTACAATGTATTTAACATCTAAGGCAGTGGGAGTAACATCAAGTAAAGGGCTAAATTTCTCAGATATGAAGCTTCTATCGGCACCGGTATCAAATAACACAGAAGCAGTAAGGTCGTTGAGAAGGAACGTACCCGTCACGACGTTCGGGTCTTGTCTGGCTTCCCCAGCCTTGATAACGAATGATCTGCCGCGAGCAGGGTTGTTGTTTTTCAGCTTTGGGCAATCTTTCTTGAAATGCCCTGTATTTCCGCACCCAAAGCAGGCCTTTGGTGCATTAGTGTTGGGGGTGGGAATGTTGGTTCGACAATCCTTGGCTAGATGCCCGAACCGTTTGCAGTTGGAGCAAGGGCAAGAACCGTCATGGTGGCGGTTGCATTTGGGACAGTAGGGTCTGCTCCCGCTGTACCCTTTCTTCTCCGAAGTTCCAGATGAATAAGCCTTAATGTACTCAGGCTTTTTGTTGGAGGTTTGGTTGGATGAGTTGGGGTTACCTTCCCACTTGCGTTTGTTGTTTGCAGATGGGGTTGAAGTTGTACCACGGCGGACAGAATTTGCCGTTAGTTCATGGGCCATACGAATGGCGCTCTGAATAGTACCCGGTTTGGAAGAAGTTACCAGATCTTGGAGTCTCTCAGGAAGACCATCAACAAATTTCTCGATCCTCTTGTACTCAGGATCGACCATGGTTGGGCACAGAAGTGCCAGTTGGTGGAAACGGTTGGTGTAGCCGGTGATATCATTACCTTGCATCTTATGGTTCCAAAATTCCACTTCTAGTTGTTTCAATTCATCCCTGGGGCAATACTCGCCCCTCAACATCTTCTTCAACTCCTCCCACGGGAGTTGGTAAGCAGTAGCAACACTCACAGTCTGGGCATAAGTGTTCCACCAGGTGAGTGCGGTGTCAGTAAAAGTACTAACGGAGAACTTAACCTTATCTCCCTCCGCACAGTTGCAGATAAGAAATACAGACTCAACTTTCTCGATCCAGCGTACTAGACCGATAGCTCCCTCGGTACCTGCAAAGTTTAGAGGTTTGCAGTTCTGGAAGTCCTTGTAAGAACAAGGTTTAGCAGTAGTGGTTTCAGCGGCATCGCTGTTTCTCGAGGAATTTGGTGGAGTATTCCGAGCCAAGGCTTCAGTAACAGCCTGGGTTATAAGGGAGGTAATCTGGGCGTCGGTGTATGGTCGTGTCTTTGGCGGCATGATTCTTCAATAAAAGAAATGAAGATACATGAGATTTTGTATGAGCTGGTAATTGTCACAAATGTACATGTATAAAAGCAGTAATACATAACCTCAATATGGAAAACGACAATTAAGGTGAGTTGAGATAACAAAGGATATCTGATAGATAAAGTGAGTTCAAAAGTTACATCCTACAGAAATATTACAAGGGTGCCGGGAATGGTTACATCCGACTAGTTTATAGAGTAGTGCTAGATAGCCCCTAGATTACGAGATAGATTACAAGACAAAAACTACACTAATCTTAATGTAGATTAATTGGTTCCATCAGCGTGACAAGGCGGTCCACAGTTTCTGCTAGTCGGTTGGTTCATTCTTAGTTAGGGTTCCTGGCCTTCGGATTCGTCTTCCGATTCCAGGTTCAGGTCGTGTGGGTGGTAGCGTGCCTCGAGCATGTCCCTGTATCTTTGAGTCGTGGAGCGGTACTTAGTCTCCTCCGTTGATTTCCTGCCCAAACGTTTGATCCATGTTTTGGTCCTACGGGTTAGGTTGGTGGCCACTTTCTTCCAGTAACGGATCTTATCTTTGATTCGTGTAGGGACAGATCGGTTTGAGATTCTCAATCTTTGTTCATAGTCTATGCACTTACGCTTTAGTGCCCAATTTCGGCCGTCTAGTCCCACGGCCTGATCTCGTACTCTTTCATATTCTTCAATATCGATGCCAGTCATTCCGAAATCCTGATTTTCGTTTCCCTCCAGCATGATTTCTTCTTCTGGTACAATGTCCTCATCGAGATACGTGTACTGGATTTGTTCCCCGTGGACTTGGTCACTATCAGACATGTAGTCGTCCATTTGGGAATTCGTGTCTTTGAGTTCTATAGAAATGACAGAGAGAGGATTTTAGTCCTTGGAAGTACGTTGTTTCAGGGTGTTAGATGTGATTTTCGTAAAATCATTAGAGTGCGCCACAAGGTGGTGTGACGGTAATCAAGTCTGTCATGGTCGGTGCAAACCGCTGAGAGAAATTTGTAAGTGTCACCAGAGAAACGTCGGCTATCTCTATAGCGAGTGTGTTTACGTGCGAGGCCTATTCATATATATATTCAATATATAATAGCCTAGTAGTATAGTCAGCGAGTGAGGCCTATGTATGTATATACTCGTATATCACATAATAGCCTAGAGTATGTCTAGCACATAACAAGTAAGAGTCTCGGTTCTCTCGTGGTCAGAGTCTACTAACGCATTCCTGTTCGACATAACCATTTCAGACCTCACATCATTTTTCCTTAATTGTACATAGTTGATCAGGCTATGTTAAATTAAAGTCGTATGATGTAATTCCTGAACCAATCATGCCTAATAAGGAAATACTGCCTAATGGTCATAGTCTAGGCCCACTAATGCAACCTAGTTCACTATAACCTTAGGCTCTGATACCAATCTGTAACACCCCCGAAATTCACTGTTTTGCGGAAGCATACATGGGTGTTACTAATCAATATACAAAGCACAAGATATACAGCAAACGACCTCTAAATGAGACGTTTTGTAAATTAGTTACATTCCATAGATATAATGTTTGAAAACTTAGTGTTTTCGTATACAAAATGTAGTTTCCCCTAGAGTCCACGCGTATAGCGGGAGATTCTATTACATAATCGTAATCTACAAAAGATAATGCTAAGAATCTCCGTTAATGCAGTTGTGTTGAAAACATGCGACTCTAGCTAAAATCCTGGAGTATTCCTACTCCGTCCGGGTACCTGAGAAAAACATGCTAAAAGTGTCAACCAAAAGGTTGGTGAATCTCACAGGTTTGTAAATAATATCGGCTTTGAACACGAGATTTCATTAGTAGTGCCCGTAGGCGTAAAATCAGCCATTGCAACCCAGCAATCGTAAAATCAGTATTTGCAGTCCAGCAAATGTAAATAAGTAAGTTTATACCGTTGTCATGAGGCTCATAATCGAAGCTTAACCCGTAAATAATATGTTTGCTCCCGTGACATGCTCGTAAGTGAGCAAGCATCAGTAACGAATAAGTTGTCACCCGTTTATACGTGTAAATCGGTACGTGGCAGCGCTACTGCCCCGGGTGGGGAGGGTCATTTCCCTAATGGATCCATTAACTACTGTTCGCGCTTAAGTCCATAACTAACGATATATGATGGAGAGACTTCTGTTTGTAAGTAACTCATGCAATTTCGTTTGGTATAGTAAACAGTTTAGTACTTGTGTTCAAGGAAAAAGTAGTAGCATGTATCTCCCCCAATAAGATAAAATAGTAAAAGTGGGGCCGTAAGACTCACCTGAGTCTTTGCAAGTACGTTTATATCAATAAACGAGTAAGTAATATCAACTGTAGGTTCTCCGAACCCGTAACCTTCAAATGCCTAAACATATAAGGTTAAGTAAGTAGATGTCTCGCAAGACCATTTAGGCTAGTTGTTTACACAACTCATTATGTCCAAGTGTTTGTTTAGTAATCCGTTTGTAGTTTGAAAACAAATATGGCCCGTTGGTGACGGTTTGTAATAATGATTCAAAGCGTTATCATTTATAACGCAATTTAGTGTATTTGTAATAGAAAGTATGTTCTATGACGTTTGTTCAGTCGTATGACATAAGTATTGATGTTGTGTAAGTTCGACACTTAGTAAAATCTGACTTTTCAAGGTTCTGGTTTGTGCGACGTAGCATGCGACGTAGCACGCGACGTAGGGTGCGACGTGGGGAGGTACGTCGCATGATGCGACCTTCGCAAATCAATGCGACGTAGGAGGCGACGTCGCTAATGCGACGTTGGTTCGGTTTGCGACGTAAAAGTCTACGTCGCTATGTGCGACGTCCGCAAGTTAATGCGACGTAATAGGCTGCGTCGCTAGTGCGACGTTGGGATATCTGTGCGACGTAGGCCGTGACGTCGCTAAATGCGACGTTGGCCACAAAATGCGACGTTTTGAGCTACGTCGCAGAAAGTCCAGCGTCTCTGCGACGTAGCGGTCTGATCGGAATTTGGTGGCCGGAAAATCGGTCGAAAAGCTTCCGTTCGGTCCAAATCTTTTACCCAACCCATTTTTGGACATTTTAAGCATATATAAACCATAAAAACGTAAAAATGAGCAAAAACGGAGAGTTTCGGGTTTTGTCGGAAACTTACAATTTGCCGAAATGAAATTCCGGAAAGATAGGAATGTAGATCGTGTTGTCGTGGTCACTTTTCTCCAAAAGAGTGGTATGATTCGGCGAGGTTTCGTGGTGTTATTTTGCGATTTTAGTGATGAAATTGGTTTGGTGATTGAAAGTAAAAGAAAGAGAGAGAGAGAATGGAAAATGAAAATGGGGAAAAAGAAGGAAAGTGGTGATTTAGGTGGGAGATCCCCACCGTTTTCAGTGTACGCCCCGCGCTCCGTGCGGTGTTCGTTTCCCCCGTCGTTTAAACGTTATATTTTTAAAAGGTGACGGGAATATTTTAATGAAATACCTTGAAATTAATTATAAAAACATTTGTCGAAGTATTAAAATTTTTAACTTGCGTTTAATACGTATTCGCTAAATTATTTAAAATGTCGTCGCGATATTATAATCAATGTTTGTTCGCTGTGTATTTTATATAATAAAATACGTTCTCATTATTTAGGTAAGTTTCTGTCACCAACGTCCAAGTAACTGTGTCGGACTCCGTCCGGTTAATTCGTACGATTAATCCAAATCGCGTAAGTACACACATATATATATAATTCACCTTATATATATATACAAATAGAGTCTGCAATTAGTCCTATTACATACTAATTACAACTAGTTACAACTAATTAGGCATAATTAATTATCCTAATTTAGCAGGTGTTACAGTACCTGAAGCATTTCAAAAAACACTATATATTTTGAGAATGATCCAAGAAGATGTGGCTGTCAAAACTTAATACAAGTGAGCCACTATGAAAGAAGAACGGGTCAAGCAACATACTTAGATAGTTAGATCTTCAATGTACTAACAGTGTCTTTGTAATTTGTAAGTCCCCTAGTTCTAGGATCGATAACTTCGTTATCTGTAGTATTAAGGTGCGGAATCCCTCAATACGGTGTTATCTTACTAACAACGAATACGTTCGAATTGCGTTTTAATGAAGCTTAACTTTAAACGATAAATCATCAAAGCCTAGCCGTAGGTTATGTTTTCTCTGGTTTGCTGGAATCGCCGATCAGAAAGAATGCCAAAAGTTATGTTTTTCACGGAGTGAAAAACATTATATACATCCAGCTCATCTCGGCTCGCATGGGCCTGCGAGTTCGGTCCAACTCGCAGCCCAAGCCCAGTAAAGGACTCGGCTCGCCAGACTAATGCCTCGCGAGTTCAGATCTCATCTCACAGCTCAACTCGCTGCGACCTGAGATCTCGACTCGCCTCGTATTAAATGTCTATTATTTATTTCATCTTTAAACATTCGTCTAACTTAGCACAATAATATGTTTAACGAATATTACTAACAAAACAAATATTTATTTACAAATCTAAACCAATATACAAACGTAATAATAATTACACCAGTCCTATTTCAAGCTAGATCTGTTGTCACACTCTATGTCCCAACAGACTCCCCCTTGACAATGGCTCTAGCGTCTTTATCTTCACGCTGTCTTTGGTCTTCATTTGTAAATCTTACTTCCTGCAAAAATTTTAAGCTTGATGCATGTTTTAACCATCCTGTGATAATCTCGTGCTAAATCACCCCAACCAATAGTAGATTTGATCTTGTTCTTGTACAACATAATAAGATCTTCCTTTGATAAGTTCATCAGATGTCTGTGATCATATACACGAAGAATCTCTTTTTCGCCATCAGGATAATCATCATCAGCTTCAATCATAAAGGCTTCTCCTGTTCCAGCATCTACCCCCCAATATTTCAATTTTCCCAAAATATTCTGAGGCATAGTCTTCATAGGTATTTGCTTAATACAGTTGACCGCTGGATAAACCTTCTTCCTTCTTCTTCTTCCAGTTCTCTGACCGAGTTTGTTCAGCTTTATCGTTTTACCTTTCCTTGGCTTAATCTTTGAAAACTTCATAGATAATCCTTCAGTCCTAATGATACGCTCAACATACTTAGCATAGTCATCATCACTTGAATTTATCATATCTAATCTAGCCAAGTCTCGAATCTCATATCGAGGCAATGAACTAAACACTGCAAGCTTCTTCTCAAAATATTGAACGCCGTCAAACCTTTTGATCGCGAAGAGCTTCAGGTCAGAATCATAATACCATCCAATAATGCCAGTTTTAAGTACACGCTTTCCAGTAATATCAACTTCTTTCAAAATGCGTGGCTTATTTTCCTTTTTCTTCTTAAGCATTCCTTGGATAAACATTGGATTACCAACCAAATGTTTGTATTTGTCCTCTATTTCTTCAACTTCAGTATCAGAATCTTCAGAAGCATTCTCAAAAGCTTCTAAATCAATAACTGATTCTCTTTGTTCATTTACAAAAACAAATTCAGTCGTTGATGGATTCACAACATGTTCATCTACATTTGCATCCAGATCAACACCTTCATCTATCACAGATTCAAATAGTGCAGTCCAGTCTTCAGGAAGTTTGAACTCTCCTTCTTCAATATCATAATCAATCTCTTCATCTATCTCATCCAAAATATCATCTTCCGAATCTGATAGATTAAGCATTTCCATTCATAGAGAAAAATGTAAATACAAATATATTAATAATTCAAATTCTTCATTGATTTCCTTGAACCAATCTAAGAATTTCTTTATTAATTCTTTTGTATATTTTAACCTAACATATAAATGCAATTTACATATAACTTATAAAATCTTTTATTGATTACCCTGAATCAATCTAAAATCTCTTAAGTCTACTTAACAAATATTAATTAATTTTAAATTCTAATGCATTGTGAATAATCACCAAACATTTAAATTTACTATTAATTACCTTATATAATTTCCAAGCGTTAATTGATCTCCTTCATTATCAATTTAACCTTTAAATTATATATCATTTGTCTAGTTAATACAAATACATTTTTTAACTTGTTAATTACTTTTATACCTTACGGTCTTAAGTCCATAATCAAATCTAAAATGCATATGTTATCATAAAATTTTGACCGTCGATTTTATTCGAAACACACCGCTCGACTACTCAATGAGTCGGAAGTCTTTCGATCACTATTTTATCTTAACATAATTATATAAACTTAAATTACCAAACATATTTTACTTAAAATAATAATAACCCTAAGCCAAATATATTTACACAATAAATTAAGTTTACATTTGTTCACTACAAACTATTACAAATATTACAGTACTATGATAATACTAAGCTATCATACCAGCTTCAGTATCACCCGGTACAGTCTTATCTGCACTTGTATCCACTCCAGAACCACTAGCACCAGCACCAGACTCCCCCTGAGTTGTAGCTTGCTCACCAGTCTTTGAAGGACCGGTCTGCTCACCACTCGGTGCATTGGGATCATCGTCCTTGTCAGAGTCTCTCTTCCTCTTTAGCTCATCCTCTCTGCAAGACTCCAGATATACCAATATCTCCCCCTGAGTAGACTGTCCTGAATGCGATCTCAAGACCAGACTCTCCAAAGAAGATAACTTCAGTCTCTGTACATTGAAGTCCGCAAGCAAAGTCTCATGAGTCTTCATCAACAGATTGTACGATTCACTCTGCTTGAGTATCTGCTGAGAAAGAAGAAGATTGCTCGACACCAGCTCTGGAATCTGAGAAGTAAGCTTCTCCAAATCCTTTACCCTAGACTCTAAGGATGTAATCCTTTCAGCATCAGTCGTTGGAGTAACAGGTATCGTTCTGGGTCCAGGCGGTGTAAGAGACTCAATATGCCAGTCTCTGGTCAGCGGTGTATGAGGTTGAGACAAAGCTTGTGTAAGCAAGCTTGTCGCAAATCTAGCTGTTTTGTTCGTCGGAAAATTAGCTCCACGAACTAGATCAGCAACCTCATGCTGTAAAGTTAAACACAATTAAAATCAGTTATTGTTATAGATTACTCTGTCTCAAACTCTAATTAATTGTATAACACTCATAGTTATAGAACTTATATCTCATACCTGAAGCGGTAAAGACATCGGTTCATTAACCACCGGTGCATCCATCTCCACCTGCGGTGTATCCTGAGCAACTGTATACAGAATTAACTGTCTCAGTTTAACTCCTGATAAACAACAAGTTAAGATTATTTAACTTTTATAATCAATACTAACCTTCTCGAATAGTTAGCGTTCTCGGACGCTTCATCAAAGGAATCTCAACTTCCTCAGTACCTTCCTCCATAACACTCTTACCTTTTCTCTTCCTTTCAGAAAGAGATGGAGGAGGAGAAGGTGTATTGTCAGAATCTTCATCTGAAGCCGTCTCACCATCACGACCTCCAGATGATCTAACAGGATCCTAAAGTTTAAATATATTAAACATTTATGATTAGCATAAGCTCTATCATACAAGTTCTATATATTTAAGATTAATCAGATATAATACCTCAGTCGGTACAACAACTGATCTATCAAGCTGTATCTGCTCCCCCTCAAGTAATATAACTTCTGGGTTTGCAGCCTCAGCTTCAGCTTCCTGTTTGGTTAATGATATTTATATTTTAAAATCAGAAATAATATCCAATTAACTAAATATCTAATATCAGAATCAGTATATAATAATATTATGCATCTATGATTAATAAAACAATCTATTAACTTAGCATCTATATTATTATATAAAATAAAAAATTACCTCAGGTGGTGCTAAATAACTCTCAATGTCTTGAAGCAAAGGATTTGTCGCATCATCATTCTGCTCCAAAACCTCTTGCACAACCTGTGCAGCAACCTCTTGGTTCACTTGCTGATCAACCTGACCAGCCTGAATAAGAACATCCTCAAGGAGCCCTTGTGGATCTTCAGGTTGAGTGTCCTCAGCTGCAGGTTCTGGTACAACATCAGCATCAGCAGGAGCAACAGCAGCAGAAGGAGCAACGTCTAACCACCCATGATTTGGCGGTGCAACGTAGTTCGGGTCAATAACATACCCAAAAAGTGGCCTAACTTCAGGTTTCACCACTCCCTTCTTCCTGACAGTCTGCATGAATATGGCATTATACCCACGATGATCAATCGTATTAACCACTAGATGTGGTTCTGGTATAGCCAAATCCGGTAGACGCGCACGGATAATCAGCATGCAAAATCGCGGGTAAACCAAAAATCTTGATCTAACAGACCCCGATATATGTTTCGCAATCTCACCAAAAATATAATCACAAAAACTGTATGGTTTATTATAAACCAGTGACAGTGCAGCCGATAGAATCGCAGGGCTCAACTCATCAAATCCACCCTTCTTCGCTGCAAAAACTATATTCAACACGTGCCAGAGAAACCTCCACTGACCAATGACCAGAGGTTTCTGGAACTGACGTCCACGTCTGTCTCCTGTATAACCCATACGACCTATCGCACCCTCTATAAAATCCATAGGGTACTCCGTATCTCCATTCTCCTGTTCTACTGTACCTAGCTGCAAAATCTCACGGAGATTACCAGCTGAAAATGTAACAGGCTGACCACTAACCGTAGCTCTAATCTCTGGCGGGTTGACAGATTCGTCATATACTATATCCGTCCAGAAATCGTTCAGTATAGCCTGAGAGATAGGAGGATTGGCCGTAATGGCGTATCTAATCCGTGATCGTGCAAGGAATCGTAGTATATCAGCAACCCTATCAGCCCGCTTGGCTCCAAGGTTCAGATCAACCAAAATGTTGTGACCCTTGTCAAATGCTCTAGCCATATCTGTAAAATAAACACAAACAACAGATATAATTTAATGCACGATTAAAAATCTTTAAACTATAACGTATTATGAATCGAGATTCATCAAACATCTTAGTTTAAAATTGAAATTATATATAACTTGTTACAAGAATAGTCTCAAGTCGTATATAAATATATAACTTATAACTAAAAGTCTTAAGTCTAATTTAAATTAATTATATAAAAGTTATTACAAAAAAGAAATTAAAATTTTTGTAAGTTCCGGACTCGCATAAACTGGCCTAACGAGTTGAGGTCAACTCGTTTTGCTTATCAACTCGCTTTACTCATCAACTCGCTACATTGATCAACTCGCTAAACTTATCAAGCAGCTATTGAAGTGAACTCGCTAATCTCATGGATTCGCTAGTCAACTCGCTGCGAGTTGATTCACAATGTCAACTCGTTCGATGAACTGCCATCGCGAATTTACACTTAAAATCGATTAATCCGTTGATTTTAACATGATCTATCGATTGATTTACGTTCATTAATGTTCGTTTAACATAAACCCTAAAGATCCATGTCCAATAACATCGTAAATCTATGTGAATCGTTTAAACTTCAAACCGAAACCCTAAGTTTAAAAAAAACCTTCGATTTCATGCAATTTAAACGGTGAAATCCGTTGATATATACCTCAAAATGTGCGCAAATAAGTCTTGAATATAAGCTACGGATTCAAAAACTCGTTTCCTCACTCTAAAAATCGAAATCAAGCAAAAATCAAAAATCGCCTCGTTTCGCCTGTGTTACGGATTCGCAAAGTTTTAGTGAACTCGCGAAATTTGTGGGTTCGGTGGGTGAGCTTGACTCGTTTGACCCCCTTTATACTTTGTATCCGATTCGCGAGATGTGATGCGGATCCGCAAGTTGATGTCAACTCGCAGGAATAAATAAAAACGCGAATTTAATTCTAAGTATAAATAAAAACCCGATATTTTACAAGTCTAAAATAAAATTATTTTTCACTTGCATTTGTCACGTTTGTTCAACTCAAAAATATTCAGTATAATTTAATTCCGAAGGGTAAATTCAGATAAACATAAAAACTGAAATAAATAAAAATACAACTATATAAACATTGGTATCAAGTACCATTTTATTAAGGGTAAATGACAAAAATCAGCTATGTACTGCCAACAATTGTTCCAAGTATGCAATCTACCCTTTTTATTGTCTAGATATGCAACAAACCGGGAAATTTTGTGTTGATATCTTTGCAAAATAGATTTTTACCTGATGACATGTGAGATTGCTGACTAAGCAACCACATAGCTTGCCAACCGGACAAATTTTGCCAGATAGATTTTAAATCAAGTGTTTAGTTGTTCATCATGCCTATACATTTGTACATTAGCATCTCTCACAATCTCACATGGTGGCGACATTTTGCTTACTGCAAAAACGTTCAAGAGGAACTTGTTGATACGAATGAGTATTAGTTGTGCTTAGATACATCGAATTAGTTGTGCTTAGATACATGGAGCCTCACATATTTCTATTATTAATAATTAATAATATTATCAATTATTAATATTAATTAATAATATAATATAAATTAATAGCCATAAATTGTTATAAACTTTTGATCAAAGAAAGCTAATAACTTTACGGTGAACTTGTTTCAAAGAGAATATCAAGGCATTTTCCGATCTTTATTCCAATCATCTCAACTACGCCTTTGTTCAAATCATCTCCAGATCCGGCTTGTGGTGGCCCAGATCCGTAATTGTGAACACGAACGATGGTGACGGCGGTTTATATGGTGGCCCAGATCTAGTTTAAAATTCCGGCCACCATGGCTTGATTTTGTTTGTGTTAATTATTTTGATAATTAAGATTTGTAATATTAGATTTGTGTATATATTCGATGTTGATTTGGCAGTAACAGTTAAAGCATCCAGCATCTGGGTGTTTGATTTGATTTCTTGGTTTGGTGGTATTCCGGTCATTGCTATCTTCGTTTTTGTCATTTGTTTGCGTTCAGATCTAATTACCGAGTACCTTTTCCGTTTCTATCATTTACCAGCAACAAATTCTCGACAGATGTGGTGGCGGTGGGTAGTAGCGATTCTAAAGTGATGGTGGTGATGTTTGTTGTATGTGTGTGTTATGAAGAAGATGACCGTGAAATGAAGAATTGAAAAAGAGTTAATTAATTTCTAAAAATCAGAAATGAAATTTAAACGAGTGTTTTAATTATTTTATATTTAAAAAATTCAAAATTATAGTAATAAGAAAAGCCACGTAAGCATTACATTAAAAAAAAAATGCCAAGTAATTAAAGTTACCGGGTCAATAAGTTACAGGTTACCACATTGCTTACATCAATACAAAATCTTCAAGTTTGATACACACATAGACAATAAAATTGGTAAGTTGCATACATGGAACAATTGTTGGCAGTACATAGCCGATTTTTATCATTCATCCTTTTATTAATCACTTGATCAAAATAAAATACATAAACAAAATGAATAAGAATTTATCTGCTTAGGGATCATATTAGAAAGAATAAGCAATTAATTATATATTTAAAAGTCTAAGCAGATTGGTAGTATACATACCTCATGAAATTCAAATAAATCACTGTAAAATTACAACTAAATTTATCATATATACATTTATATTTATGAAACTATATCTTAGGTACCTTTATCCACATAGCATAATTAATAAATGCATTACTCACATAAAGTGAATATTTTATTATAGACAGTTCAAGACGATTACCGGTATTATGATCCACATAAACAAATTATACTCAATTTTCTAAGCAAACTCTTTATTGTTAGTATGAGTATTATCAAGTGCTTCCTATTATATGACATACTGAAGAATTCAAGTAAAACACATAACACTGCATCATTAAATTTCAAGGTAGCGGTTACTAAATGATGTATCTTTTCGAAACATATAACATACACTTGAATTTTAAAGGTTAGACAAATATCAAACATATTTTGAATATGCTATGTTATCTAAGTCTGTACATAGTACAACAGAAGATCCCTTCTAGCATAATTTAAAATATATTTGAGAATATTAATTTAATTAAAGGTTTCAGTTCTGTACTTAGTACAACAAAGTTACCAGTAATTAAGTTAATACCCATATTGCTACTATTTGTCACTTCAAATTAATATGCATGATAACAGTGTATGGTAATACCATCATTCAACAATTAAGACTTAATGTCATACATCATAGAATAGTAACACAAAATAATAAACAAGTAGTTAATTAACTTCTTAAGGCTTAGAAAATTTCATATAATTTGCCTACCAGTACATCATATGATGAAGCCATCTAAAGTTTTCACTAAAAATAGACAAATTATAACTTGTGGATATAGGTGTATAATCAAATAAATATAAACACATACCTGATAGAACCGCTGTAGTTCTAAAGCAACTTTATTTGAACCTACTACCATATCATACTTAGGACTTAAGCTTATTATTGTAAAGCTTATTCTCCTAATGTACTATCATTTCCCTTAGTTTTTGCAAATAAAAACTTAAATGAAGGCGATTCCCCTTAGGTAACAAGCAAATGAATGCCATACACCTTTTTTTTTTTTTTTAAATGAATACAGAAATACTAACTATTACAAAAATACCCTTGGAAGACTAATCACTCTGGATTTCTCATTCCGTTCAGTTGAACCAACGTCTCAAATCTTGCTCTGTCGAACGCCTTTGTGTATAAGTCTGCTAAGTTTTCCAATGATGGAACCTTAACTAACTTTATCAACTTTTTCTCAGCACAATCTCTAATAAAATGATGTCGAATATCAATATGCTTAGTTTTACTATGCTTTACTGGATTATTGGTGATTGACATAGTAGATTCGTTATCAATCATCATAGGAGTATTGGTTATATTTAACCCGTAATCCCGCAGTTGCTGTTGAATCCAAAGTACTTGCGAGCAACAGCTGCCAGCTGCAACATACTCAGCTTCACATGTAGAAATGGATACCGAGGTTTGCTTCTTGCACTGCCAGGATACTAATCTACCTCCTAGGAATTGACATCCTCCGGTAGTAGATTTCCTATTCTGATTGCATCCTCCGTAACCCTAATCAGTATAAGCTACGAGATCTAAGTCTCCATCAATCGGATACCAAAGACCCAGCTTAGGTTTCCCTTTGAGGTAACGAAAGATTCGTTTAATAGCTTGCATGTGTGACCTATTTCGGATTAGCCTGATATCTTGCGCATAAACAAACAGCAAACATTATGTCAGGCCTAGAGGCTGTTAGATACATTAGTGATCCGATCATGGCTCTATAAAGAGTTGGATCCACATCGCTATCACTCGATGTATTTGGACCTAGTCCATGATTGACTGGAATTGGAGTATTGTAGACCTTACTTTCATCCATCTTAAAGCGTTCTAATAGCTCATATGTATATTTAGATTGATGAATAAAGAATCCATCCTTCTTTTGATCAACTTGTAATCCTAAGAAGAAATTCAACTCTCCCATTGCAGACATTTCGAACCTTTTTCTCATGACTTTCTCAAATTCTTGACACATCTTTTCATCAGAAGATCCGAAGATAATGTCATCAACATACACTTGCACTAGAAGAAAGTCTTTCTTTTTCCACTTCACAAACAGTGTACTATCAATTGATCCTCTTGTAAATCCATTCTCAAGTAGATACGTTGATAGTGTTCCATACCATGCCCTAGGTGCTTGATGTAATCCATATAGAGCCTTATTCAAACGATATACTCTATCTGGATACTCAGGATCAGCAAACCCTGGCGGTTGTGAAACATACACCAATTCTTCCACTTTGCCATACAAAAAGGCACTCTTAACATCCAACTGATACACTTTTATACCAAAATAAGATGCGAATGCTAAGAATACTCTAATTGCTTCTAGCCTAGCAACTGGTGCAAACACTTCGTTATAGTCAATACCTTCTTGTTGATTAAAACCTTGAACCACCAGATGAGCTTTATTGCGAGTAACGATTCCTTTATCATCTCTCTTGCACTTAAATACCCATCTAGTTCCAATTGGATATTCTCCCTTTGGTAGGTCAACCAACTCCCATACTTGTAATTTAGAGAACTGTGATAGTTCTTCTTGCATTGCTTCTACCCACGAACTTTCTTTTAAAGCCATTTGAACATTTTTAGTCTCGATTTGTGAGATAAAGCATGAATATAGACATTGATTAGGAATCCCTGTCTCTTTCATTGCTGTATACAAGATTTGGTATTCTAAGTTCTCAGACGTACTAGCTCTGGATTGATGCCTAGTTTGAACCGGAGTATTAATATCACCGATGATGTTTTCAACGGGATGATTCTTACTCGTTCTAGTTGTAGTAACTGGTTCAACCGGTATCTCATCTTCCAAATTAGTACCAATCTCTTCCAATTCAGGTACATCTTCCATACGTGCTGAAGATATCCTTAAGTGTTTCAAAGGAGTAAGTATATCATCAAACTTTGTAGAAAGATCATCAAGATCTTCTGTTTCTTGAGACTTATCCTCTGAAGGTTGTTGTGACTCACTTGTGGAAGCTTTATCTGAGTCAACATTAGTCTTAATTCCAGACTGCTTAACACTTGATGTTGAAGCGGGACCAATATTCTCATCTTCAAACAATAAATGTTCAGCTATCTCTGAATCACTGACATAGTCACTAATAGGAACTTTAAATAATGCAAAGAGATCAGAATTATCAAATTGCCAATCTAAGCCCTTATGAACATCAGGTGAGTAGCTCGTAACCTCAATATTATAAACTACCTCCAAACGTCCTGTGACTTTATTAAAGACTCTCTTGTTTGGCGAATTGGGCATATAACCTAGAAAAAATCCTTCGTCAGCCTTCTCACCAAATTTTGCTTGATGTCCAGTCTTTAATATGGTGCATGAAACTCCAAAGGGTTCAAACCCTTTTAAGTTAGGTTTCTTATTGTTCAAAAGCTCATAACAAGTCTTGTTATGTCTCTTAACCGTAAGAACTCTATTAAGAACATAACATGCTATATTCACTACTTCTGCCCAAAAGATGACAGGAAGCTTTGAATCAGCAAGCATTGTTCTAGCAGCTTCAATCAACGTCCTATTTTTCCTTTCAGCAACACCATTTTGTTGAGGTTCATACGGTGCACTGAATTGATGTAATATCCCTTTGCTTAAGCAATAGATATTCAACGTTGAATTCTTAAACTCTGTTCCATTGTCACTACGAATACGCTTAACTCTCTTTTTATAGACATTCTCTACTAGATCAAAGAACTCAATTAGAATTCCAGGAGTCTCATCCTTTGATCCCAAAAAGAATACCCAAGAGAATCTAGAATAATCATCTGTGACAACCAAACAGTACCATTTGCCACCTAGACTTCTCTTGCTTATAGGGCCAAAGAGATCCATATGTAGCAATTCAAATGGCGAGGAGATAGAGTTTTCAGTCTTAGGTCTGTGTGGTTTCTTGTGCTGCTTTCCTTTCATGCAAGGAACACACTTATCCTCAGACTCGAAACGTTTTTGTGGTACACCTAGAACCAAACCATTTTTGGTTATATAATTCATTTTTCTCCAGTTCAGGTGTGCCATTCTCCTATGCCATAATAATGCGTCTGTTTCTGAAGCCTTGGATAATAAACATGTAGACACCATTGAAGAATTAGGAACACCCATGTTGATAGCATAGATGTCCTTCTTCCTTGGAGCCCTCATCAATATCCATTTGAGATGTCCTATAGTTCTCAAGTTTACGATTTTGCTCAATTAACCTTAAATTAAGGTTCACTATTTCCTGATCCTTACTAGCAATTGTCTCATTTAAGTCTTTGATATTCATATAGAGACCATCTATGACAACAGATTTTTCACTTATGGTATCTCTAAGTTTTGTTCTATCCGAAGCATCAGACTTAATTTTATCTTTTAAGACTTGTTTATCATCACTTAATCTACGAATATCCATAATAGCTTGATCAAGTTCAGATCTAACAGTCTTATAGGATTCCTTATCCATATTTAATTGTGATGACAGGTTGCTATTTGACACAGTTAAGACACTATTCTGAGATTGTAAATCAGTAACTAAGTAACAAACATCAGCAAGATTAAGAATATCTAAACATACCTTCTTCTTGTCAGTTTGTAATTCAGCCATGCGTGCCACGAATTCTTCAAGACTCATATCTGGAGCTGAATCCATATATAGTACGTCATCATCACTTGCCTTCACTTCAGACTCAGGCACCTCTACTTTCTGTTCCATATCAGTGGGCATGTAGGACACTGATCCAGCAGTTGTCTCTTCGATCTCGGCCATCAAAGCTTCCTCGGAATGAGCTTGCCAATCATAAGAGCCATCCAACTGCTTCACCACTAAGGCTTTGGAAGCGAGAGTACTTCCCGAACCTTGTTTTCCTTGTGCTTCTACTTTAGGTCTTTGGCATTCTCTAGCAAAATGACCAATACCCTGACAGTTAAAGCATCTGACCTTGGTTTTGTCAAACCCTGATCTATTGCCCAATACTTTTCTACCAGTTCTCTTGAGGAAATTCTTCACCTTTCTAGATATCAACGCTAGTTGATCTTGAAGCTCCAATTCCTCAAGATAATCAGAATCTGTCTGCTCATAATCCTCATCAAAACAGAATAGGATCATTGATCTTTCCCTCTATGTAGTTCTCATATGATGCCACAAAGGAAGCAAGAACAGACAGTTGTTGTTCAGCAGATTTCACACTCATCGGCATCTTCTGATGCTCTTGAGGTGACTTCTCAGAATTCTTTCCCTTTGTCTCATCACCAGAGGAGGAAATAAAGCACAGATCTTCAGTAATCATTTCTCCATTTTCACTAGTATCACCAACTAACAGTGCAGTGGTCGAACTAGATGACGCAGTCGAAAGACTTGACTTTCCATGATACAACCCAGGGTTCTGAACCTGATCAGAATCACTATCTCTTGACTTCTTGGAGAAATCATAACCTTTCAGCTTGTCAATGACTTGCTCTAAGGTCATAGTAGAATACCTAGTTTCGTTATCCTTAATCATAACGCCATACATTTCCCATTTAGAAGGCAAACCCTCAAGAAACTTGTCGGTTTTAGCTACTTCTTCTTCAACAATCTCATGGTATTCTAATTCACTTAGCAGATGGTAGAAACGCGTGACATAGGCATCAAGATCTTCTCCTTTTAAAGCTTTAAACATAGTAAACTGCTTTTTAAGAAGACTCCTCTTGCCAGCTCTCACCTGTGGACTTCCCTCACCTCTTTTCTCTAGAGCTTCCCAGAGCGTTCTAGCAGTATGAAAAGACTTCAGTTGATGAGCAATCTCTTTAGGAAGACACATCTTTATGCATGAATGTGCTTTATTCTCATTTCTGTAAGCTTCCTTCTCTTGATCACTCATGTTCGCATAGGTAAGAACCACAGTGGCATTCTGAACAGTTTGTGTAGGTGCGGTGTATCCACTCTTGATACACATCCAGATTGACAGGTCATGGAATCTACAGTAAGATTCAAATCTGTCCTTCCAGTTGTAGTAATCCTCGATTCTTAACAACTTAGGTGGAACGTTTGACTTTCCCACCTCGTGGTCCATTTCGATCATTCTACTTAAGTCAGACATCTTAAAAACGTAAAATTAAACTGTTTCAGCGAATTCAGAAAACTCAACTCGCAAGACTCAGCTCAACTCGCAATCTCAGCTCGACTCGCAGAATACGTCGATTCGCAAGCCTCAGTTCGGATTGCTAAAGATGTCAATTCGCAAGTGATGTCGATTCGCGAGGGATCTCGGTTCGACTCGCAAGCCTCAGTTCGACTCGCTAGTTCAACTCGGTTCGCAGGCGACGCTGGAACCCTAATCTCGACTCGCGAAACGGCTGTTAAACCCGAAAACGAATTTTTAATGTATTTTTACGACTGAAACTAAGAATTTCGGCTGTAAACAAACCCTAAAACGTCCAGAGAATGATTTTGATCGTTAGTATTGCAAGAACGCATGTAAAAACGACCCGAATCAAAAACGCAATAACACTAAAACTTATGAACACACTCGTATTTAGCCCGAAAGCTCTGATACCAGATGTAAGTCCCCTAGTTCTAGGATCGATAACTTCGTTATCTGTAGTATTAAGGTGCGGAATCCCTCAATACGGTGTTATCTTACTAACAACGAATACGTTCGAATTGCGTTTTAATGAAGCTTAACTTTAAACGATAAATCGTCAAAGCCTAGCCGTAGGTTATGTTTTCTCTGGTTTGCTGGAATCGCCGATCAGAAAGAATGCCAAAAGTTATGTTTTTCACGGAGTGAAAAACATTATATACGTCCAGCTCATCTCGGCTCGCATGGGCCTGCAAGTTCGGTCCAACTCGCAGCCCAAGCCCAGTAAAGGACTCGGCTCGCCAGACTAATGCCTCGCGAGTTCAGATCTCATCTCACAGCTCAACTCGCTGCGAGCTGAGATCTCGACTCGCCTCGCATTAAACGTCTATTATTTATTTCGTCTTTAAACATTCGTCTAACTTAGCACAATAATATGTTTAACGAATATTACTAACAAAACAAATATTTATTTATAAATCTAAACCAATATACAAACGTAATAATAATTACACCAGTCCTATTTCAAGCTAGATCTGTTGTCACACTCTATGTCCCAACATAATTATTATCACATATCTTATAAAACTAAAGAAAACATTTACAGGTCAAACCCAACCCATTTTGATCAGTACTAAAATATGACTTGTTCAACCAGAACCCATTTTAATCGGTTACCTAGCCCATCGATCTTAACAGTTCTACCAAACTATTAATGCCGTAGCGAAATAAAATGTAACTAACCGATAATGGTTGATTCTCAATAATCCTGTTATTTTGCTAAATATTCAATTGTAGCCGGTATATCTAGTATTTAACATAATACATAGAATTATATTACTACCTTATCAGTGAGTGCAATAATGCGTGCAATTCAAGATCCTTTGACCTTGGTTGTTGAATGAGCTTTCACCAATAGCTTGGCTCGATAAGTAGAGCCAGAGGGTTAATGTTTTACTTCAGTTAGAGATAGACATAAGTTCTTGTGCATATATCTCAACATCAATACCATGATCAACTCATTGAGCAACCCATTGAGCAACACCATCGGCTACACCTGTAGTTCGCTTGAGCTTTCTCACCACCCATTTTCTCATTTACATGATCCTGAAAGCAGCTTCAATAATGTTCCTTCCAAGGTTGTCCTATGAGAAAAAGCAAGTCGTAGATAGTGTTACAGAACTCAACGATGCCAGTACAAATAACGTTAGATAGAGCTCTTTTTCAACCAATTATAGGTATCATTCGATTAGATATTTTAGTGAATATATTTCTTAACAGTGTCTATTCAATCACATGCCATGATCCTTTTGACTCAGATATGGAAAAAGGCACGGATTAGGTGGGATTGGTTAAGGGGCACTGATGGGTCATACATTTAGCAAGGATCTGAAGAGGTCTGGATAGTTGAGCACCTTTTTGTCTACCTATATAATATTCTAAAATATAATGATGAAACTATATAGCAGGTTTTAAGAATGTGTGGGCACTTTGGGTCAAAATTGATCCTTTATCATATTAGCTAAGATACTTAAAATTTACACATTTGACCCAGTGAGACCCAAGTGAATTCCTTACAGGCGGATGGGTCAAAACTGGCATCTCAAAATTAACCGATAAACCACAATTAAACAAAAAATTACATGCGAGAAGGGTTAGAAGTACTTGTAGGCATATATTCATGTACAGAGTAGTTAAATGACATATCAAAATGTGACACCCGTCAAATTAGGACTAGTAATTAGTGCCTAATCAATTATAATACATGTGATTAGTTCTGTGTTAGGCTAATTAATGTATCAATTAATATATATTGTTGAATATATACGATTATACGATTTGATTAAATCGTACAAGTTTCAAATCGAATGTAATTCGACTCAATTAATACGGACGTTGGTGAACAATTTTAATAAATAGTATGATATTATTTAATACAACTAATATATCCAAGATATTATTTTGATAATATTCCAATTCAAATTGTATCGTACAAACAAAGATTTCGCGATTTAAAAATATTAAACGCGCAAGCAAACAAAACACGTTAAAGTTATAATTTATAACCCAAATGTAAAATACTTGATGAAATACTTCAAGTAAAATATCGAATAATTATTAGTATTTAAATCATGTATTTAAATGCGTAAAATATTATTTAAACGCTTAAACGACCGGGGAAACGAACATCACACGGAGCATGTGACACCCGTCAAATTAGGACTAGTAATTAGTGCCTAATCAAGTGTAATACATGTAATTAGTTCTGTGTTAGGCTAATTAATGTATCAACAAATATATATTGTTGAATATATACGATTATGCGATTTGATTAAATCGTACAAGTTTCAAATCGAATGTAATTCGACTCAATTAATATGGACGTTGGTGGACAATTTTATTAAATAATATAATATTATTTAATAACGCTATTATATCCCCAAAATATTGTTTTAATAATATTTCAATTCAAATTCGTATCGTACAAATAACGCCTACGTGGTTAAAAGATTAAACGCGCAAACAAAACAAAGTTAAGTTATAATTTATAACTCAAATATAAAGTATTAAATGAAATACTTCAACCAAAATACCGAGTAATTTTTCATATTTTAAAAATGCATATTTAAACGTATTAAATAATTAATTAACGTTTAAACAATCGGGAGAACGAACACCGCACGGAGCGCGAACACGGGGGAACAAAATTGGTGAAGCCCACACTGTGGATCCCACCGAAATCAACCAAAAAGGGTGAGGTCATCACCTCCCCACCCACATTTCATCATCACCCCAATTCTTTCTCTTTCTCTCTTTCTTCTTTTCTCTCTAAAACACCAAACACCACCATCACTTAAATCACAAAATAACACCATTTAACGACCTTGGATCATCAAGCTTATTTGGAAGAAAAGATTCACCTCATCACGATCTACGTTTCTACCTTTTCGGATTTCTCCGGCGATAACTTGTAAGATTTCCGACAAATCCTGAAACCTCTTAGATTTCGTTATTTTTACTTAAATGTTGTTTCTATGAGCTTAAAATGTACAAATATGGGTTGAGTAAAAGATTTGGACCAAATGGTGGCCGGAAAACTCGTTTTCGACTCAAAATTCGGCGATCAGACGTAAGTGTCACATAGACCCGTGCAGCGTAGCGTCACTTAAGTGACGCACTGAGTGTCGCTAAAAGCCCTAATTTTGCGTCACTTGTATAAGTTCCGCATAAAAACCATTTTTCCCGACACTGCCTAAGTGTCGCAAATTCAATATCCGTCACCCCAGACCGACACTTCTAGCGTCACTTGTCTAAGTGACGCCTATAATCGAAATCCGATTTCATACGACACTAGCCTTAGTGACTCATGACCCTTATACCGACACTTACACCCGACACTTCCTTAAGTGCCGCCCTCTATGCGTCACTTCCACAAGTGACGCCACTAAATTAGAATTTGCTATTTTATGCGACACTTCCTGAGTGTCACCTCAACCCCAAGTGATGCATCTAAGTGACGCTAAAAACAGAAAGTTTGCCAACTATTTTTATACTAAGTGTCGAACTTGTGCAACCTCAAACACTTATACGATACGACTTCTAAAACACTTTGGAATATACTTTTAAGTATAACACTTCAAAAACATAATGATAATGTCGAGATTATTATTACAAACAATCACCAACGGGTCGTACACGTTTTCTAAACTCAAATCAATCAACCAAATCGTAGCAATTTGGACATTCTAGTTGGATGAACAACTACAAAGGTAGTCTTTATAGATACCTACTCACATTATAACCATCGCGTGTCGTGGACACTCTCAGGTTACAAGTCTTCGGACAACGATACTCGGAAAATCAACTCAAGTTTATTTAGTTAAACTCTCAGACTCAGGTGAGTCTCATGGCCCCTATTTTACTGTTTTACTCAGGGGTGTGATATCAATGCTCGTTTTATTTACAATCGAACGCAAGTACAAATCAAAATCAAATACTGCATGAGTTATTTTCACTAATCAATTTAAAGCCCTCCACAACATAGTTTGGTAATACGTAGTAGCGTGAATGTTAGTGTATGGTACCATATAGGATTGACAATCCTCGTCCGGGTTAGCAAGCACTAACTGGTCAAACGGACGCGTTAGCATTTGTGTAGACGAGTGTGGATTAGGCACTCGTAGGAGGCACCTCGATCGGAATTCCTTCATTGGACCCGACCCCCAAGTTAAGCTCAGACTATGTGCTCATGACTGTATAGTTACTTTTATTTTGCTTTATTGCAACTTAAATTCAATTAAATCTTGCGGTTCATTCAATATGTTTTGACATACAAACCCGTGAGCTCACCAGCGTTTCGCTGACCCATTTTAGCTTGTATCACAGGTACTCAGCAGTAGTTTGGACCGCCCAACAGGATACTTAGCTCGTGTCATCATGCAAACCATCAGAGATTTAGCTGCATTATTATATTTTGTATAAATTAATTATGTATTTAAATCTCTCAATTTCAAAATGAGCTACTGTAAACTATATTTTGATGTAAACTTTTGTTTAATCAATATAAATATAAAACGACACATATAGTGGTCGTTCATTATATATCTTTGTGCTGTGATTATTGATTAGTCACGCCCCGACCCGAACCGCTTCCGCATCTTAAATTTGGGGGTGCGACAGATTGGTATCAGAGCCTAAGGCAAACATGTCTGTGCTAGACACCCAATAGGCTATTATGTGATACTAAGTATACATAGATAGACCTCTCTACAATCTTAGGCTATATTATATGTATTATATGAATATAGGCTTCACTCTCTCTAACGCTTTGTCTCAGAAATGGCAAACACACCACCCAATTCGTCACGCTCGCATCCTTATGGATCACATAACTCAAGGGTAGCTAGGAGGGACATTGGGTCACCTCGAGCTAGCCCATACCCCACACAAAACCAACTCAATAACCAGTCTCAGAGGCAAGCAACAACCAGCCAATGGAGATGGTTTTCAAATCAACTCAACACCTGGAGGAACGAGGAGGGAATCCAACTCCCCGCCCCAAACGGAGAATCTTCCAACATGGAAATCTCACCTTATACTCAAGAACCAGCTCACTTCACTGTACCGGTCTTAGCTGCCAGGGTACATCGTCACGAGCAACTACTCCGATATATGGATATCGAACTGCAGGAAACTAACGAAAACTGGAGACTCACATCACTCGAATGTATCAATCAAGTCTCTGAGGATCACGACAATACCGTTAACAACATGGACATCCTCCGCAACCAGATGGGAGAAACCATCGAAACCATGGAGGTCATCCACAACCAAGTGATTGGTAATCGAAACGAAATCTCCGTCCTACAATCAAGGCTGAATCAGTGCGAAACTCGCCTGAGGGAAACCGAAGAGGCACTCAGGATGGCTAACCGACTCGCAGAGTCCGTTGATCATCTCACTGCTTTACTGTCACAACTCAATCTACGTCAGAATTAGCTTAGGCTGAATCTGTACTCTATTATGCTTTTGTAGGACCTATGTAATTCGACCGGATGTAACAATTCCCGGTGCTTTTGTAAAACATCTAAGTCTGTAACTTTTGGAACTCATAACTCAAAAATTGTCTATCATCTTTAGACTCGTAATGTCAATTGACAATTTCCCTTGATCATTCTACATTATTGATTTTTACATTGTGATGATGTTGTATATTACCATTTTTATATATATACATCTGTTGTAATTATCACTTTGGTACGATTTCTCATGTACCCTTTGTTTCTTTCTTGAAGAATCATGCCGCCCAAGAAGAAAAGTTACAGTGATGCTGAACTCAATGCCATCATCTCCCGAGCTGTAGTCGATGCCTTGGCTGCTTAGAGCTCACAAAGAACCAGTGACCAAACTGTTGATACCACCCCTGTTACCAAGCCATGTTCCTACAAGGATTTCCTCAGCTGCAAACCACTATATTTCAAGGGCACTGAAGGTGCTATTGTATTGATCCGATGGATGGAACGCATGGAATCCGTCTTTAATCTCTGTAACTGCGTTGAAAACAGCAAAGTTAAATTCGCTGCTTACACCTTTCAAGAAGGTGCACTCACGTGGTGGAATACCCACGCAAACTCTGTGGGCATCGAGATAGCAAACCAAGTTCCTTGGGCTGAATTGAAAAAGAAGCTAAGGGAGAAATACTGTCCCGAAGAAGAACTACACAGGTTGGAGGAAGAATTTTAGCACCTGACTGTGCAGGGAACTGATATCGCTGGGTATACTACCAAATTCCAGCAATTCGCTTTGTTATGCCCGGGTTTGGTTGATCCGGAGGAAAATTGCATCAAGAGATATGTAACACCCCCAAATTGGATGATTTGCGGAAACTTGATTTGGGTGTTACTAATCAATAACAAAGCACAAGATATATAGTAAACGACTCTATATGCGTCGTTTTTAACAAAATATATTGATAATAGAAATGTTTACAACATTTAAAGCTTTACATAGCTCGAGTTTAAATAAAAGGAAATTTCAGTACATAAGTACTTGTACAAAATATACTAATGCAAGAAAATCTCAATCGTCTGTATGCTGACTCGAGCTAAAGTCCTGAAGCAGAAACATCCTACTGCTTGGTACCTGCGATATATGCTAAAAGGTCAGCTAGAAAGCTGGTGAGCTCACAGGTTTGAAATCAGTTAATATAGTATGAACCGCTAGATTTAAATAATGAATTGCATCCTGTAACACCCCCAAATTTAACAGTTTGCGGAAACGATGTTTTGGGTGTTACTAATCAATAATCACAAGCACAAAGGATACAGTGAACGACTCTAAATGAGACTTTCGAAAAGTTATTACATTAATACATAAGTAGTTTCAAAATACAAGCTCGAGTTCAAGTAAATTCCTAGAGATTCTAATACATAACAGTAAGTACAAAAGTAATGTAATAAAATCTCCAAGCTTGTAAATGCATGCGACTCGAGCTAAGAAAGCTTATCCTGCTGGGCATCCCTACTGATGCTGTGTACCTGAGAAGCATTACTAAAACGGTCAACCAAAAAGGTTGGTGAATCTCACAGGATTGTAAGTAAGTAAACAGTTTGAACACACAAGTAGTAGTTTTAAATCATAGCCAGCCAGTAAGTAACGATCACAGGTTATGCTCATCGTTAACTTAAGTTTTAATAAGTGGGTGGTCGCAGTACATGCAAACCGTTTGATACAATTGCCATGAGCCACCATAGTTGAAGCTTAACGTACAGTAAATATAGGTACCCCCTCATGAATGTAATCCAAAACATTCATACGGAACGAGTAAGAAACGCCCGTTTCTACAGGAACGGTTCGTGGTAGTGCTTGCTACCCCGGGCGGGGATTGTCAGTCCCATATGGATCCATATACTAAAACTCGCGCTTATCACATAACTAACAACTATGATTCAGGAGGATTTCATTGGATTAATCGTAAACTCATGCAACTGGCGTATCCGTAATATCGTACAGTAAGTAAATCATGGCAGCAAGTAAGTTTTGTGTGTTCATGTAAAACAGTAATGCATCTCACCCCTAAGTATAAAACAGTAAAGTAGGGGCTGTAAGACTCACCTGAGTCTGGCAGACAATGCAGTAAGTAAGCAAGTAGTATCCCGAACTAGCAACCCTTAGCGTCCTAATACGCATAAGGTTCAGTAAGTAAATGGAATACTTGTAAAGTATCCATGCTAGTTGTTCCCAAACTAGTTAATGTCCATTAGTTTATTTGTACTTTTGTATTCGTTTGTAAATCATAGTTTGTATAAAAGTTGTACGGTCCGTTTGTTATCGATGTATAATAATACTTCCATCCATTATTATTATGTATTCATAGTAGTTGTACAGTTGTAAAGTATACTCGTATGATCGTTTGTTTGTATTACAACATGTATCGTTTGCGTAAGTTCCAATGGGCTTAAACCCCAAAGGGTACGAGTGAAACCTCGTAAGCATTCGTGTGTATGATCGTATCAGTTAACGTGTAATCCAGCACGTAACTAGTGAGTGAACTGGTAAGTTCGTATCGGATGTAATCCCGTGTAATGTACAAGTGTAAGTTCGTTGGAGTGTAATCTCCTAAGTATTTCGAGTGTAAACTCGTGTGCGTGTGTGAGTGAAATCTCACGTTAGTTTAGCATAGTCTTGTACGTATTCAAATGTTGCTGTATACTCTCAAAAGTATAGTATTTTCATGTATAAGTAGCATCGTATTTGATTTAGTAGTTGAAAAGTGATTCCAACACTTAGAATATATTTTGTTTTCTGATCTGGGTTATCTGCGACACAAGGCTTGTGTCGCAGACCGTATGCGACATAAGGTCTGTGTCGTAAGGATTGGTTCGGATTTAGTGTTTATGCGATACAATGGTTGTGTCGCAGACAAGGGTACGACACAACGATACGACATAGTCGTTGTGTCGCAATCAAGCGATGGGTAAACTTTGTGTCGTAGATGATACGACATATAGTGCGACATAAGCGTTGTGTCGCATACATTGCGACATAACGTGCGACATAACATGCGACACAGTGTTGTGTCGCATAGAATTTTGGTCCGATGCGACACAAGAGGTCTGTTCGAATTTCAAGGTTCCGAAAACGTATTTTCCGGTTTCCGTTGGGTCTAGAACTTTTATACTAGTTTTAATATGTTATAATGAGTTCATAGTAACTATTGGTGGTTGTTTTTAAGGTTTGTGGTGTCGTTTTCTTTAAAATAACCAAAACCGACATTTCCGTAAAAGTGTTCAAAAACGAGTTTAAATTACATATTTGGACATTACTAAGTTAGGGAAACAATAATCTAGCAAAATAAATGTAATCGGAAAGTTTCGAGGTCGCCGGAAAACTTACAAAGTTGTCGAATCAAGAAACCGAAAAGATGAAGTTGTAGTACTTGTTGCGGTGATCTCTTTCCTCCAAACGAGCTAGGTGTTTTAAGGAGTTTTTTTGTGGCGTTTTTCTAGAGAGAGAGAGAGAGAGTACCGATTTAGAGAGAGAGAATGAGAGGGTTGAGAGAAAACTTGGAGGTGATGGGGTATGGTGATGTTGTGTATGTGACTAACCAAAAGGGTGAGAGCTTAAGGCCCCCTCACCTAGGCCGGCCCATGGTGGGGCCACGAGGTGTGGTCTCACCAATTTTTCGTTTCCTCGCGTTTGCGCTCCGTGCGGTGTTCGTTTCCCCGGTCGTTTAAACGTAAAAATCATTTTATACGCGATTAATTATACGTTTAAAATACGAAATAATATCCGATAATTTAGTTGAAGCATTTTAATAAAATACTTTGTTTTTAAGTTATAAAATGTAACTTTATTTTGTTTTGTCGGTTGGTCGAGTTTTCGGAGAGTTCGGTGACGTTTTAATTAAAACGTACGTTTTCCGTTATATTATAAACGTAATATAAAGTAATAGTCAAAGTAATTAAATAATTTCATATTATTTAATAATTGTTTTACCAATGTCCGCAAGTTTGTACAATTGTTGTTTCATACGATATGTATGAATCGTATACGCGTATATATATATATATTCCATCCATATATATATATAATAAGTAAATAACGTATATAATCCTATTTCATATTATATACAAGTAATAAACACGTAATTAGGGAAAATTTAAATTGGCCCTAACTTTGGGGTTGTTACATTCTCCCCTTGTTAATAAAATTTCGTCCTGAAATTTGTTCGAAGTAGTAATCGGTAGTTCGATACTAGTCAGGTAGCTATAATGTGTACTAGTAGCCTACAGTAGTAGGGTAGGTCCTACAGTGTTTGTAATCAAGTAATTGTTAGGTGGTAACGTACCCTAGATTTTGTTGCCTGGAGGTAGTGGGCATTTGGCCTTGAGATGGCCAGCACTCCCGCAGTTGAAGCAGAGTTTCGCTTTAGGAGGGTTCGTACCTTTAAGATAGGATTTGCATTGACCGGTGGGTGTGGTACACGGTTCGTCATGATGCCGAGTGCATCGGGTGCAGTAAGGTTTATTTCCTAAGTAAATCTTCACCCTTTTTGCTGGAGGCGGGGTACAGTCAGGGTCGTTATCCTTTTCAGTAGGAGTACCATGTGAAGTTGGTGGTGAAGTAGGGTTTTCTAAAGCTATCAAACGTAGTTCGTACTCACGCATACGTATGTCATTTTGGAAAGCAATTCGTCGTAGGTCATCAATGTTTTCCCGTGCTTCAGTCAGTTGTTTTCGCAGCGAATCAATAGTTTGGTTGAGGTGACTGACTGATTCAGCAGTCAATGTTTCATCAACTGATGCTTTTGCAGCAGTTAGAGCAACAAGAGAAGCAGGTGCTGTTGCTGATTCAACGAAAGGTTCGGTATCACACTCGAGTTCGAGGAGGTAAGGAAACATTATTGGTTCCTCATTGAGCAGTTCATCATCCAAGGTAGGGTTGTTGACGGAGTGAGTTGTCATTTCCTACGAAATAATTATTCTATTTAAGAATGGTTACTAGTAAATGAAGTTCTACTGGATGACTTGTTTAAAGTACGAATAATATACGAGTTCCCGGTCTCAACCAGTGTGAGATAATTGGGAAAAGAGTTTGTTATTGGTAGTCTAAGTGTAATACAAGTTATAATTTCGGAATTCGTATAGTTGGTCGTTTCCTAATCCTATTGGGTACTTAGGATCAAAGGAAACACACAGAATAATAGACAGTTACACATAATTTTTAAGAGAGAGATTTATGGAAAAAAACAGTTTCGGGTAATCAAAGAATGAGCGTACCCGGGTTGAGTAAATCACAGAGTCTCGGGTTTGGGTCCTCCTCCCTAGCGTTAATTACGTAAGCTCTACCTCTCGTATTGTTGGTTCAGAGTTTCAGTTTAAGGCAATCCTTCCTGAAGTGCCCGGTACCATTGCACTCATAGCAGGTTTTGGGTGCAGGAGTATCAGTATCGGTGGTGTTGGTTCGGCAGTCTTGGGCCAGGTGCCCGAATTTCTTGCATTTAGTACAAGGACAGGAGCCGTTATGGTGGCGACCACATTTGGAGCAGTAAGGCTTGCTCCCCTTGTAAGCCTTTGAGTCATTGATGTTGACAATTGCAAGCTTCTTGTCAGAAATCGGGTTGGATGAGTGGGGACTCACTTCCCATTTACGTTTGTTACTCGCAGGTGGGGTTGAAGTCGAGCCACGGCGGACAGAATTGGCCGTTAACTCATGAGCCATACGAATGGCGCTCTGAATAGTTCCCGGTTTGGATGAAGTAACTAAATCTTGAAGTCGTTCGGGAAGTCCATCAACGTACTTTTCGATCCTCTTGTATTCAGGATCAACCATGGTTGGGCAGAGAAGTGCCAGTTGGTGAAAGCGATTGGTGTAACCGGTGATGTCATCACCCTGCATCTTGTGATTCCAGAATTCTACTTCCAATTGTTTCAGCTCATCTCTTGGGCAGTACTCGCCCCTCAGCATAATCTTCAGTTCATCCCACTGTAGTTTGTAAGCCTCGGCAACGCTCACAGTCTGTGCATAGGTGTTCCACCAGGTAAGAGCGGTGTCAGAAAAGGTGCTGGTGGCGAATTTAACTTTATCCTCTTCCTTGCAGTTGCAGATGAGGAATACTGATTCGATTTTCTCGGTCCAACGAATCAGACCGATCGCTCCTTCAGTACCTGCAAAGCTTAAGGGTTTGCAGTTTTGGAAGTCCTTGTAGGTGCAGGTTTTGGGTGGAGGTGTATTGTTAGCCGTATCTTCGCTACCAGGATTGGTTACTCGAACAGCTAGAGCTTGGGCCACACTACGGGCAATAATACCCGCGACTTCGGCTTCAGTAAGTGTGATCTGTCGTCGAGGAGGCATGTTCCTTGAAACAATAAATAAAGAACATGTGAAGGTTTGAACAAGAATTATGATTATGATGATTTTATTAAGTTTATACGATTTTGAAGTTTTTGAACATTTTATAAAAATATTTTTGTGAGAAATTTTGTAACATTTTTGATAAAAATACATTTGTTATAAATTTTTGATAGTAAAAATCGGTTGTATAATTTGAAATCTGACGAAAATTGAGTTGAAACTGGTTTTATTAGGTTACACCTAACGGTACAGTAGTGTACATTGTAGAATGTTATAAACGTAGAATTAGGTAGGAATAGCAAAATGAAAACAAGGTCTCGATCTTCATATCGAAGGATGTTCGAGTAACTATGGTTGTCGGTTATAATGGTGTGGAGATCTTCGGACATATGTCAGTATTCGTGAATTCATAAAAGTTAAATAACGACAGAATGACGAGAATCGAGTTGTTGGTTGTTCGATGAAATTTTTAAAGAATATAGATTTCGTAGTAGTCGAGAGAAAGTATCGTATCGGGGAAAGAGGCCTATGTATATATATATATATATATATATATATATATATATATATATCACATAACCGCCTAGTTCGTGTCTAGCACAATCAAGTAAAAGTCCTGGTTCTCTCGAGGTCAGAGTCAGCTAATGCATTCCGGTTCAACATAACCCCTTTCAGAACTCACATCATCTTCATTTAATTGTACATAGTTGATCAGGCTATGTTAAATTAAACTTGTATGCTGAAATTCCTGAACCAGTTATACCTAATGAGGAATACTGCCTAACGGTCATAGTCTAGGCCCACTAAATGCAACCTAGTTCACTATAACCTTAGGCTCTGATACCAATCTGTAACACCCCCAAATTTAACAGTTTGCGGAAACGATGTTTTGGGTGTTACTAATCAATAATCACAAGCACAAAGGATACAGTGAACGACTCTAAATGAGACGTTCGAAAAGTTATTACATTAATACATAAGTAGTTTCAAAATACAAGCTCGAGTTCAAGTAAATTCCTAGAGATTCTAATACATAACAGTAAGTACAAAAGTAATGTAATAAAATCTCCAAGCTTGTAAATGCATGCGACTCGAGCTAAGAGAGCTTATCCTGCTGGGCATCCCTACTGATGCTGTGTACCTAAGAAGCATTACTAAAACGGTCAACCAAAAAGGTTGGTGAATCTCACAGGTTTGTAAGTAAGTAAACAGTTTGAACACACAAGTAGTAGTTTTAAATCATAGCCAGCCAGTAAGTAACGATCACAGGTTATGCTCATCGTTAACTTAAGTTTTAATAAGTGGGTGGTCGCAGTACATGCAAACCGTTTGATACAATTGCCATGAGCCACCATAGTTGAAGCTTAACGTACAGTAAATATAGGTACCCCCTCATGAATGTAATCCAAAACATTCATACGGAACGAGTAAGAAACGCCCGTTTCTACAGGAACGGTTCGTGGTAGTGCTTGCTACCCCGGGCGGGGATTGTCAGTCCCATATGGATCCATATACTAAAACTCGCGCTTATCACATAACTAACAACTATGATTCAGGAGGATTTCATTGGATTAATCGTAAACTCATGCAACTGGCGTATCCGTAATCTCGTACAGTAAGTAAATCATGGCAGCAAGTAAGTTTTGTGTGTTCATGTAAAACAGTAATGCATCTCACCCTGAGTATAAAACAGTAAAGTAGGGGCTGTAAGACTCACCTGAGTCTGGCAGACAATGCAGTAAGTAAGCAAGTAGTATCCCGAACTAGCAACCCTTAGCGTCCTAATACGCATAAGGTTCAGTAAGTAAATGGAATACTTGTAAAGTATCCATGCTAGTTGTTCCCAAACTAGTTAATGTCCATTAGTTTTTTTGTACTTTTGTATTCGTTTGTAAATCATAGTTTGTATAAAAGTTGTACGGTCCGTTTGTTATCGATGTATAATAATACTTCCATCCATTATTATTATGTATTCATAGTAGTTGTACAGTTGTAAAGTATACTCGTATGATCGTTTGTTTGTATTACAACATGTATCGTTTGCGTAAGTTCCAATGGGCTTAAACCCCAAAGGGTACGAGTGAAACCTCGTAAGCATTCGTGTGTATGATCGTATCAGTTAACGTGTAATCCAGCACGTAACTAGTGAGTGAACTGGTAAGTTCGTATCGGATGTAATCCCGTGTAATGTACAAGTGTAAGTTCGTTGGAGTGTAATCTCCTAAGTATTTCGAGTGTAAACTCGTGTGCGTGTGTGAGTGAAATCTCACGTTAGTTTAGCATAGTCTTGTACGTATTCAAATGTTGCTGTATACTCTCAAAAGTATAGTATTTTCATGTATAAGTAGCATCGTATTTGATTTAGTAGTTGAAAAGTGATTCCAACACTTAGAATATATTTTGTTTTCTGATCTGGGTTATCTGCGACACAAGGCTTGTGTCGCAGACCGTATGCGACATAAGGTCTGTGTCGTAAGGATTGGTTCGGATTTAGTGTTTATGCGATACAATGGTTGTGTCGCAGACAAGGGTACGACACAACGATACGACATAGTCGTTGTGTCGCAATCAAGCGATGGGTAAACTTTGTGTCGTAGATGATACGACATATAGTGCGACATAAGCGTTGTGTCGCATACATTGCGACATAACGTGCGACATAACATGCGACACAGTGTTGTGTCGCATAGAATTTTGGTCCGATGCGACACAAGAGGTCTGTTCGAATTTCAAGGTTCCGAAAACGTATTTTCCGGTTTCCGTTGGGTCTAGAACTTTTATACTAGTTTTAATATGTTATAATGAGTTCATAGTAACTATTGGTGGTTGTTTTTAAGGTTTGTGGTGTCGTTTTCTTTAAAATAACCAAAACCGACATTTCCGTAAAAGTGTTCAAAAACGAGTTTAAATTACATATTTGGACATTACTAAGTTAGGGAAACAATAATCTAGCAAAATAAATGTAATCGGAAAGTTTCGAGGTCGCCGGAAAACTTACAAAGTTGTCGAATCAAGAAACCGAAAAGATGAAGTTGTAGTACTTGTTGCGGTGATCACTTTCCTCCAAACGAGCTAGGTGTTTTAAGGAGTTTTTTTGTGGCGTTTTTCTAGAGAGAGAGAGAGAGTACCGATTTAGAGAGAGAGAATGAGAGGGTTGAGAGAAAACTTGGAGGTGATGGGGTATGGTGATGTTGTGTATGTGACTAACCAAAAGGGTGAGGGCTTAAGGCCCCCTCACCTAGGCCGGCCCATGGTGGGGCCACGAAGTGTGGTCTCACCAATTTTTCGTTCCCTCGCGTTTGCGCTCCGTGCGGTGTTCGTTTCCCCGGTCGTTTAAACGTAAAAATCATTTTATACGCGATTAATTATACGTTTAAAATACGAAATAATATCCGATAATTTAGTTGAAGCATTTTAATAAAATACTTTGTTTTTAAGTTATAAAATGTAACTTTATTTTGTTTTGTCGGTTGGTCGAGTTTTCGGAGAGTTCGGTGACGTTTTAATTAAAACGTACGTTTTCCGTTATATTATAAACGTAATATAAAGTAATAGTCAAAGTAATTAAATAATTTCATATTATTTAATAATTGTTTTACCAATGTCCGCAAGTTTGTACAATTGTTGTTTCATACGATATGTATGAATCGTATATGCGTATATATATATATATTCCATCCATATATATATATAATAAGTAAATAACGTATATAATCCTATTTCATATTATATACAAGTAATAAACACGTAATTAGTGAAAATTTAAATTGGCCCTAAATTTGGGGTTGTTACACATCCAGCAATTAAATAATGAATTGCATCCAGCAACTAAATGATAGTCATCGTGTATACAGCCATGAGCACATAGTTGAGCTTAACTCGAGGGCCGGGTCCCCTATAGAGAATTCCGGGCGAGGTGCCTCCACGAATGCCTAATCCACATTCGTCTTCCCAAATATTAGTACGTCCGTTTACCCGGTTAGTGCTTGCTAACCCGGACGAGGTGGGTCAATCCTATATGGTACCATATACTAATATTCACGCTACAACGTATTAACAACTATGCTGACGGAGGACTTTAAAATGATTAGTTTCGAAAAACTCATGTAGTATATGAAAAGTTGGTACTTGCGTTCACATGTTAAAAGTTGAGCAGTATATCACACCCCTGAGTAAAACAGTAAAAGAGGGGCTATGAGACTCACCTGAGTCTGAATGCGTTTACACAAACGTAAGTTGATTAGCCGAATATGAAGTCCAAAGACTTGTAACCTGAGGGTGTCCACGACACGCGATGGTTATAATCATGATTGGGTATCTCAAAAGATCACCCTTGTAGTTGTTACACAACTATATATATATGTCCAAATTACTACGATTTGGTTGATTTGTTAAGTGTTTGAAAACATGTACGGCCCGTTGGTGACGGATTTGTAATAATAATCTCAACTATTATTATTGTGATTTCGTGGCGTTTTACTTTGAAAAATGTGTTTCGATTGTGTTTTATAAGCCGTTACGGAATCTAAGTACGGGGGTCCGGGGGTAGCGCCCCTGGTAGCGGGGTCCAAGGGGCGGCAGCCCCTGGCGGGGTCCAAGGGGCAGAGCCCCTGGCTGGGGTCGAGATGCCAGGTCAGCTTGGAAAATTTTTATTTCTACTATATTGCTTTGACGAAAAACGCATCTGGGATCTGAATTCGGGTAAAATCGAGTGATAAATTTCGAGTCTCGACACTTAGTAAAAATCTGAGTTTTCTGTGTTTTGCGACACAATATGCGACACAAAGGTAGTTATGCGACACAAGGGTTGTGTCGCATAGGAATGCGACACAATGTCTATGCGACACAATGGTTGTGTCGCATAGATGCGAGATGCTGATTCAACAGCGACATAGTGATTGTGTCGTATGGAGTTTGCGACATAGTGGTTGTGTCGCAAGACTTGTGACACTAATTATCGGGTACGACACAAGTGCCAAAATACGACACAACATGCGACACAAGGCTTGTGTCGTATGGAAGAACACCAGCCCAGAAAGTCCGGCTGTCAAGGTTTTTCCGGCCAAAATCCGTTTTAAACTCGTTTTCAAGCTATAAAATCGTGTTATACACATTGTAATGGACATATATATGTTATAATAACAACTACAAGTGAAATATACTAAGAATCGAGAGATTTAGGGATTTTGTCGGAAACTTACAATTTGCCGAAATGGAAATCCGGAAAGATAGAAATGTAGATCGTTGCGAGGTGGTCGTGAATCTCTAAAAATATTGATGATCCGGTTGCGTTTCGTGGTGTTATTTGCGATTTTTAGTGGATTGGTGGTTTTTGGAGAATGAAAGAAGATAGAGTAAGAGAGAGGGAGTGAGTGGGTGAAATGAGGAAGGAAAAGGAAAGTTGGGAGGTTTAACCTCCAACTTTCCAGTCACCGCAATCGCGGTCCGTGCGGTGTTCGTTTGCTCCGTCGTTTAAACGTTAAATAATTATTTACATTTTAATTATAAGTTTTAAAATACAAATTATCACGCGATATTTTATTTATATATTTTACAAATCAAATTATATTTGAGTTATAAAAAGTAAGTTTGTTTAGTTAGTTTACGCGTTTTAGTATTTTTAAATCGTATAGGTTTTGTTTGTATGATACGAATGAATACGAAATATTATCATAATAATATTTTTGATATAAAAGCGTTATTTAATAAAATTGGTCACCAACGTCCGTATTTGATTGAATCGAAATACATTCGATTTAAGTCGCGTACGATTTAATCAAATCGCATTTTCGTATATATTCAACAATATATATAATTCGATACATTAATTAGCCTAACACAGAACTAATTACATGTATTAACATATGATTAGGCACTAATTACTAGTCCTAATTTGGCGGGTGTTACATTCTCCCCCTGTTAGAAGAATTTCGTCCCGAAATTTAGCTCGAAGTCGTGATTGATGTAGAATCAGTGAATAGTTGAGGATATTTGAGTCGCATTTGGTCTTCCCGTTCCCAGGTGAATTCCGGACCACGCCGCGAATTCCATCTGACCTTGACGATGGGAATACGACTTTGTTTCAGTTGTTTGAACTCACGGTCCATAATTTCAGCGGGTTCCTCAACGAAGTGAAGTTTATCGTCAACACGAATTTCATCTAGTGGAATAATAAGTGTCTCATCAGATAGACACTTCTTCAAATTTGAAATATGAAAAGTAGGGTGCACGCTGCTGAGTTCGGATGGCAGCTGCAATCGATAAGCTACGGGGCCAATCCGTTCGAGGATCTCAAAAGGCCCGATGTACCTGGGATTTAACTTCCCGCGTTTGCCAAAACGGATGACGCCTTTCCAAGGCGATACTTTTAAGAGTACTCAATCCCCAACTTGGAACTCGAGTGGTTTGCGTCTCACGTCAGCATAACTTTTCTGACGATCACGTGCGGCTTTGAGTCGGTTTTGGATTTCCACTATTTTCTCAGTGGTGGCGTGAATGAGTTCAGGACCAGTGAGTTGACTATCTCCCACTTTAGTCCAACAGATCGGTGATCGGCACTTACGACCGTACAGTGCCTCAAAAGGTGCAGCCTTAATGCTGGCGTGATAACTGTTATTGTACGAGAATTCGCACAACGGTAGATGTTTTTCCCAGTTTGTACCGAAATCAACTACGCAGGCGCGTAGCATATCTTCCAGGGTCTGAATGGTTCGTTCACTTTGGCCGTCGGTTTGAGGATGGTATGCGGTACTCATATCAAGACGAGTACCCAAAGCTTTTTGAAGTGATTGCCAAAAATGAGAGGTGAAACGGGCATCTCTGTCAGAGATGATCGAGATTGGAATGCCGTGTTGAGAAACGATTTCTTTGATGTAGATTTGTGCAAGGCGCTCCATTTTATCGTTTTCCTTGATTGCCAGGAAATGAGCAGATTTGGTGAGACGATCGACGATCACCCAAATGGTATCGCAACCGTTCGACGACTTGGGTAGTTTGGTTATGAAATCCATGGCAATTTGTTCCCATTTCCATTCAGGGATTTCAGGTAGTTGGAGTAAACCAGGAGGTTTCTGATGTTCGGTTTTGACTTTCGAGAAAGTAAGACACTTGCTGACATACGTGGCGATTTCGGCTTTCATGTTTGGCCACCAATAAAATTCCTTGATTCCGTGGTACATCTTATCGGATCCCGGATGGATAGAATATTTAGACTTGTGAGCTTCATCCATCACCAAGTCTCGTAGGTTCCCGAAATTAGGCAACCAGATTCGGTTTGAGAAATACCTAATCTCGTTAGATTTGATTTCAAATTGTTTGTCAATACCCCGTAAGGCTTCATTTTTGATGTTTTCAGGTTTCAGGGCTTCGATCTGAGCGGTATGAATCTGAACGGTAAGATCGTTGTGAATTGTCATACTGAGGGCTCGGACTCGAAGTGGTTTTGGTCGTTCCTTTCGACTGAGGGCATCAGCCACAACATTAGCCTTCCCTGGATGGTACTTGATCTCGCAGTCGTAATCGGTAAGCAACTCGACCCATCGACGTTGCCTCATATTGAGATCCTTCTGATCGAATATATGTTGGAGACTTTTGTGGTCGGTAAGGATGGTGCACTTAGTGCCGTAGAGATAATGTCTCCAGATTTTGAGAGCAAAAACGACAGCTCCAAGTTCGAGATCATGAGTGGTGTAGTTCTTTTCGTGAATTTTCAGCTGTCGTGAGGCATAGGCAATAACTTTATCTCGTTGCATCAATACGCAACCGAGACCTTGGTGAGAAGCATCACAGTATACCACGAAGTCATCGGTGCCTTCGGGTAAGGATAGAATTGGAGCACTGCAAAGCTTTTGTTTCAGAAGTTGGAACGCTGACTCTTGTTTATCGGTCCAATCGAACCTTTTGTCCTTCTGAGTCAGTACCGTAAGTGGTTGAGCTATTTTGGAGAAATTTTCGATAAATCGTCGATAGTACCCAGCAAGACCCAAGAATTGTCGTACTTCAGTTGCAGAGGTGGGTGCTTGCCAGTCTTTGATAGCCTCGATTTTTGATGGGTCAACGTGGATTCCCTGACTGTCGATCACGTGACCAAGGAATTGAACAGTTTGTATCCAGAACTCACACTTAGAGAATTTGGCATAAAGCTCCTCGTGTCTAAGTAGTTCGAGGATGGTTTTGAGGTGTTGCGCATGTTCTTGCTCGTTGCGCGAGTAAATGAGTATGTCATCAATAAAGACAATGACAAACTTGTCGAGGTAAGGTTTGCACACCCGGTTCATGAGGTCCATGAATACAGGCGGTGCGTTTGTTAGACCGAAGGGCATCACTTGGAATTCGTAGTGCCCGTAACGAGTTCTGAAAGCAGTTTTTGGAATATCGGTGTCGCGAACTCGTAACTGGTGATAGCCTGATCGTAGGTCGATTTTTGAGTAGAAACTTGAACCCTGAAGTTGGTCGAATAGATCATCAATGCGAGGAAGTGGATAACGGTTCTTGACGGTCAATTTGTTCAACTCTCGATAGTCGATGCACATTCTGAATGAACCATCCTTCTTTTTAACAAATAAGACCGGAGCTCCCCAAGGTGAAGAACTCGGTCTAATGAATCCTCTATCCAGAAGTTCCTGTAACTGGGCAGACAACTCCTGAAGTTCGGATGGGGCTAAACCGTACGGTGCGCGGGCCACCGGTGCGGCACCCGGCACGAGATCAATCGAGAACTCAACCTGTCTAGGTGGAGGTAAACCAGGTAGTTCTTCCGGAAAGACTTCGGGAAAGTCTCTAACAATTGGCACATCCTCAAGTCGCTTCTCCTCCGACTTCTTCTCTGTGATGTGTGCGAGTATTGCAGGGTAACCCTTTCTCATAAATTTTCGGGTTTTTAAGCAAGAGATAATATTGAGTCCCGTCCCACCGGTCTCCCCCTGTATGATCAAGGTTCCACCGGCAGCGAGTGGAATGCGGACAATCTTATCGTAACAAATGATTTCGGCTCGGTGTTTGGACAACCAGTCCATTCCAATGATAACGTCGAAACTTCCGATTTCAACGGGTACAAGATCGATTGAAAAGGTTTCATCAGCTAGGTTTAAAGTGCAATTAGGTATCACACTATTGGTTTCTATAAGTTCTCCATTTGCTAGCTCTACAGTGTACTTAACATCTAAGGCAACAGGAGTGATGTCAAGTAGTGGGCAAAAGTCATCAGAGATAAAGCTTCTATCAGCACCAGTATCAAATAGAACAGAAGCATGTAAGTTGTTGAGGAGGAACATACCCGAGACCACATTCGGGTCTTGGCGGGCGTCCCCGGATTTGATGACGAAGGCTCTGCTTCGGGTGTTGTTGTTGTTGCTGTTGCGGTTGTTGTTGTTGTTGTTGTTGTTGTTGTTATTCTTCAGCTTTGGGCATGTGTCCCTGAAGTGCCCGGGTTTCCCACACTCAAAGCAGACTTTGGGTGGTCTGGTGTTGTTGTTGGAATTGTTGTTGGTAGGAGAATTGCAGTCTTTGGTGAGATGGCCGTACCTATTGCAATTGTTGCAAAAGGGACCACAGGAGCCTTCATGGTGACGGCTGCACTTGAAACAATAGGGTTTGTTCCCAGTGTAGCCCCGTGTGATGTCAGTGGTGGTGTTGTAGGCTTTGATGTTGTCGGGTTTCTTGTTTTGTTGGCTGGAGTGGTTATTGTGATAGTCAGACCACTTTCGTTTGTTGTTTTGGGAGGATGAAGTGGGTGGTTCAGAATCTTGGCTCATGGACATCAGGTCTTGGGCCAATAGGATTGCACCGTCAATGGTGGTTTGGTTGGAAGAGGCAACATGTCCCCGAACAGGCTCAGGAAGGCCAAGGATGTACTTCCTGATTTTATCAGGTTCAGTGCTCACCATAGCTGGGCGGAGGGCGGCAAGTTGTTGGAATCTGGTGGTGTAACCATCGATATCACCACCCTGAACCTTTAGGTTCCAGAACTCCTCGTCTAGCTTTTGGAGTTTGGCGATTGAGCAGTATTTGGCAGTGAGTTTTGCTTTCAATTCCTCCCAAGTTAGTTGGTAGGCAATGTCAGCACCCACTGATTGGGTATATGAATTCCACCAAGAGTGGGCATCATCTTCGAGAGAGCAGGTGGCGAAGTTTACTTTGTCGTTCTCCGCGCATTTGCTGACACGGAAAACAGTTTCCATTTTCTCGAACCATCTGATAAGTCCGATGGCTCCTTCAGAACCTTTGAAGCTGGAGGGTTTGCAGCTTTGAAAGTCCTTGTAAGAACAAGGTTTAGCAGTAGTGGTTTCAGCGGCATCGCTGTTTCTGGTGGAATTTTGAGGAGTATTCCGAGCCAAGGCTTCAGTAACAGCCTGCGTTATAAGGGATGTAAGCTGAGCATCAGTGTATGGTCTTGACTTTGGCGGCATGATTCTTCAATAAAAGAAATGAAGATACGTGAGATTTCGTAGGGAGGTTGTATTTGTTATAGATGTACATGTATAAAAGCAGTAATACATGACATCAACATGGAAAAATGACAATTAATATGAGTCGAATCATCAAGGGATATTTGATAGATAATACTAGTTTAAAGGTTACGTCCTACAGAGTTATTACAAAAGGCGTCGGGAATCGTTACATCCGACTAATTTATAGAGTAGTGCTTAGATTGTCATTAGATTAGGAGATAGATTACAAGACAAGGACTACACTAGTCTTAACGTAGATTAATTTGTTCCATCATCGTGACAAGACGGTCCATAGTGTTTGCAAGTCTGCTAGCTTGACGGGCGTTATCTTCTGCTAGTGCCAGTCGTTGTGTTAGTCCACGGGCATACTCTTCTGCTTCATGTGAACGTTGTTCACATTCTTCCATCCTTCGACGTAGGAGGGCATTTTCCACGCTTATCGCTATTACTTGGTTGCGAAGGACATCCATGTTGTTGTTTGTGGTTTCTAGGTCGTCGGAGACTTGTTCGATGCGTTCAAGGGATGTAAGTCTCCAGTTTTCGTTCGTTTCCTGCAGCACGACATCCATGGTGCGAAGTCGCTGCTCGTGTTGGTTCACCCTAGCAGCTAAGGCCGGCAAGGTGAGGTGAGTGGGGTACGGGCCAGCTCGAGGCAACCTGTTGTTCCTCCTTGCTACCCTTGGGTTCTGCGACCCGGATTGAGAGCGAGATGAATTGGGTGGGATGTTTGCCATTTCTGAGATAAAGCGTTAGTAAGATTGAGGCCTATATTCATATAGTTCCGGCCTATATTCATATAGTTCCTATATAATATAGCCTATTGAGTGTCTAGCATAAACATGTTTAAATCTCAGCTCTCTCGAGGTCAGAGTCTTCTATCGTACCCCGTTCAGCCATAACTACTTTCAGATCTTACATCATCTTTGCTTAATTTTACATAGTTGATCAGGCTATGTTAAATTAAACTCGTATGATGTAATCACTGAACCAGTTATACCTAATAAGGAATACTGCCTAATGGTCATAGTCTAGGCCCACTAAATGCAACCTAGTTCACTATAACCTTAGGCTCTGATACCAATCTGTAACACCCCCAAATTGGATGATTTGCGGAAGCTTGATTTGGGTGTTACTAATCAATAACAAAGCACAAGATATATAGTAAACGACTCTATATGCGTCGTTTTTAACAAAATATATTGATAATAGAAATGTTTACAACATTTAAAGCTTTACATAGCTCGAGTTTAGATAAAAGGAAATTTCAGTACATAAGTACTTGTACAAAATATACTAATGCAAGAAAATCTCAATCGTCTGTATGCTGACTCGAGCTAAAGTCCTGAAGCAGAAACATCCTACTGCTTGGTACCTGCGATATATGCTAAAAGGTCAGCTAGAAAGCTGGTGAGCTCACAGGTTTGAAATCAGTTAATATAGTATGAACCGCTAGATTTAAATAATGAATTGCATCCAGCAATTAAATAATGAATTGCATCCAGCAATTAAATGATAGTCATCGTGTATACAGCCATGAGCACATAGTTGAGCTTAACTCGAGGGCCGGGTCCCCTATAGAGAATTCCGGGCGAGGTGCCTCCACGAATGCCTAATCCACATTCGTCTTCCCAAATATTAGTACGTCCGTTTACCCGGTTAGTGCTTGCTAACCCGGACGAGGTGGGTCAATCCTATATGGTACCATATACTAATATTCACGCTACAACATATTAACAACTATGCTGACGGAGGACTTTAAAATGATTAGTTTCGAAAAACTCATGTAGTATATGAAAAGTTGGTACTTGCGTTCACATGTTAAAAGTTGAGCAGTATATCACACCCCTGAGTAAAATAGTAAAAGAGGGGCTATGAGACTCACCTGAGTCTGAATGCGTTTACACAAACGTAAGTTGATTAGCCGAATATGAAGTCCAAAGACTTGTAACCTGAGGGTGTCCACGACACGCGATGGTTATAATCATGATTGGGTATCTCAAAAGATCACCCTTGTAGTTGTTACACAACTATATATATATGTCCAAATTACTACGATTTGGTTGATTTGTTAAGTGTTTGAAAACATGTACGGCCCGTTGGTGACGGATTTGTAATAATAATCTCAACTATTATTATTGTGATTTCGTGGCGTTTTACTTTGAAAAATGTGTTTCGATTGTGTTTTAGAAGCCGTTACGGAATCTAAGTACGGGGGTCCGGGGGTAGCTCCCCTGGTAGCGGGGTCCAAGGGGCGGCAGCCCCTGGCGGGGTCCAAGGGGCAGAGCCCCTGGCTGGGGTCGAGATGCCAGGTCAGCTTGGAAAATTTTTATTTCTACTATATTGCTTTGGCGAAAAACGCATCTGGGATCTGAATTCGGGTAAAATCGAGTGATAAATTTCGAGTCTCGACACTTAGTAAAAATCTGAGTTTTCTGTGTTTTGCGACACAATATGCGACACAAAGGTAGTTATGCGACACAAGGGTTGTGTCACATAGGAATGCGACACAATGTCTATGCGACACAATGGTTGTGTCGCATAGATGCGAGATGCTGATTCAACAGCGACATAGTGATTGTGTCGTATGGAGTTTGCGACATAGTGGTTGTGTCGCAAGACTTGCGACACTAATTATCGGGTACGACACAAGTGCCAAAATAAGACACAACATGCGACACAAGGCTTGTGTCGCATGGAAGAACACCAGCCCAGAAAGTCCGGCTGTCAAGGTTTTTCCGGCCAAAAATCCGTTTTAAACTCGTTTTCAAGCTATAAAATCGTGTTATACACATTGTAATGGACATATATATGTTATAATAACAACTACAAGTGAAATATACTAAGAATCGAGAGATTTAGGGATTTTGTCGGAAACTTACAATTTGCCGAAATGGAAATCCGGAAAGATAGAAATGTAGATCGTTGCGAGGTGGTCGTGAATCTCTAAAAATATTGATGATCCGGTTGCGTTTCGTGGTGTTATTTGCGATTTTTAGTGGATTGGTGGTTTTTGGAGAATGAAAGAAAATAGAGTAAGAGAGAGGGAGTGAGTGGGTGAAATGAGGAAGGAAAAGGAAAGTTGGGAGGTTTAACCTCCAACTTTCCAGTCACCGCAATCGCGGTCAGTGCGGTGTTCGTTTGCTCCGTCGTTTAAACGTTAAATAATTATTTACATTTTAATTATAAGTTTTAAAATACAAATTATCACGCGATATTTTATTTATATATTTTACAAATCAAATTATATTTGAGTTATAAAAAGTAAGTTTGTTTAGTTAGTTTGCGCGTTTTAGTATTTTTAAATCGTATAGGTTTTGTTTGTATGATACGAATGAATACGAAATATTATCATAATAATATTTTTGATATAAAAGCGTTATTTAATAAAATTGGTCACCAACGTCCGTATTTGATTGAATCGAAATACATTCGATTTAAGTCGCGTACGATTTAATCAAATCGCATTTTCGTATATATTCTACAATATATATAATTCGATACATTAATTAGCCTAACACAAAACTAATTACATGTATTAACATATGATTAGGCACTAATTACTAGTCCTAATTTGGCGGGTGTTACAAGATACATCCGCGGCCTCCCTGAGAATATCCAAGGAAATGTCGCCTCATCCAAGCCAACCACTATTGAGAGTGCAATCCGGCTAGCACACAAACTCATGGCACTGATTGTCAGCCGTGAGACACCTCTCCCATCCTCCAACAACAACAAACGCAAATCATCTGAAAACCCCAACAACCAAAACAAGAAACCCAATGCCATCCAAGTTTACAACACCAATTCTGAGCCCAAGCGTGGCTACACCGGGGGCAGACCATACTGCTCCAAGTGTAACTACCATCATGATGGTCTATGTGGTACTCCTTGCAACAACTGCAGGTGGTACGGACATCTGACCAAGGATTGTCGAGCCCCCAAAACCAACAACAACTCCTCCAGCAGCAACTCTAGATAACCCAAATCCTGCTACGAGTGCGGGGAAACTGGACATTTCAGAAGTGAATGTCCTAACCTGAAGAACAAGGGCAACAACGACAACAACGCCAGAGGTAGAGCCTTCGTACTCAACTCTGGGGACGCCCGTCAAGACCCGAATGTGGTCTCGGGTATGTTCCTTCTCAACAATTTATCTGCTTCTGTTCTATTTGATACTGGTGCCGATAGAAGTTTTATCTCTGATGAATTTTATCCACTACTTGACATTACCCCGGTTGGCCTAGATGTTAAGTACACTGTAGAACTAGCGAACGGTAAACTCATAGAAACCGATAGTGTGATACCTAATTGCACTTTAAACCTAGCCAGCGAAACCTTTACATTCGATCTTATGCCTGTTGAAATTGGAAGTTTCGACGTCATCATTGGCATGGACTGGTTGTCCAAACATCGCGCAGAAATCATTTGTTATGACAAAGTCGTTCGCATTCCTCTCGCCACCGGTAGAACTTTGGTCATACAGGGGGAGACCGGTGGGACGAGACTAAACATCATATCTTGTTTGAAGACTCGAAAATTCCTGAGGAAAGGTTATCCAGCAATCCTCGCGCACATCATGGAGAAAAAGTCGGAGGAGAAGCGACTTGAGGATGTGCCTATCATACGAGACTTTCCAGAAGTCTTTCCTGAAGAACTACCTGGTCTACCACCACTAAGACAGGTCGAGTTCTCAATCGATCTCGTGCCAGGTGCTGCACCTGTAGCCCGAACACCTTACCGCTTAGCCCCATCCGAACTTCAGGAGTTGTCCAACCAGTTGCAGGAACTCCTAGAACGAGGATTCATTAGACCGAGTTCTTCACCTTGGGGAGCCCGGTCTTATTCGTGAAAAAGAACGATGGTTCGTTCAGAATGTGTATCGACTACCGAGAGTTGAACAAGTTAACCGTCAAGAACCGATATCCACTTCCACGCATTGATGACTTGTTTGACCAACTTTAAGGATCGAGTTTTTATTCAAAAATCGATCTTCGGTCAGGTTATCATCAACTACGTGTTCGCGACACCGATATTCCGAAAACTACTTTCAGAACCCGTTATGGGCATTACGAATTTCAGGTGATGCCATTCGGTCTAACCAACGCACCGGCGGTATTCATGGACCTTATGAATCGGGTGTGCAAGCCGTATCTTGACAAGTTCGTCATTGTCTTCATTGACGACATCCTCATATACTCGCGAAACGAACAGGAACACGCACAACACCTCAAAATCATCCTAGAACTACTTAGACACGAGGAGCTTTACGCCAAGTTCTCTAAGTGTGAGTTCTGGATGCAAACCGTTCAGTTCCTTGGTCATGTCATCGATAGTCGAGAAATTCACATTGACCAGTCAAAAATTGAGGCTATCAAAGACTGGCAGTCGCCAAACACTCGAACCGAGGTACGTCAATTCTTGGGATTGGCGGGGTATTACCGGCGGTTCATCGAAAATTTCTCGAAAATAGCCCAACCACTCACAGTACTGACTCAGAAAGACAAAAAGTTCGACTGGACTGGAAAACAAGAGTCAGCATTTCAACTTTTGAAACAAAAGCTTTGCAATGCTCCAATCTTATCTCTACCCGAAGGCACCGATGACTTCGTGGTATACTGCGATGCATCTCATCAAGGTCTCGGTTGCGTGTTGATGCAACGAGACAAAGTCATTGCTTACACCTCACGACAACTCAAAATTCACGAAAAGAACTACACCACTCATGACCTCGAGCTTGGAGCTGTCGTGTTCGCTCTCAAAATCTGGAGACATTACCTCTATGGCACTAAGTGCACAATCTTTACCGACCACAAAAGTCTTCAACACATATTCGATCAAAAGGATCTCAACATGAGGCAACGTCGATGGGTCGAGTTGCTTACCGATTACTACTGCGAAATCAAATACCATCCGGGTAAGGCAAATGTTGTTGCTGATGCCCTCAGTCGAAAAGAACGATCGAAACCACTTCAAGTCCGAGCCCTCAGTATGACTATTCACAATGATCTAAACATCCAGATTCTCACTGCTCAACTCAAAGCTCTCAAACCCGATAATGTCAAAAACGAAGCCTTGCGGGGCATGGATAAACAAATCGAAATCAAACCTAACGGTGTTAGGTGTTTCTCTAATCGAATCTGGTTGCCTAGTTTCGGGAACCTGCGAGACTTGGTGATGGATGAAGCTCACAAGTCCAAATATTCTATTCATCCAGGATCCGACAAAATGTATCACGGCATCAAGGAGTTTTATTGGTGGCCGAACATGAAAGCTGAAATCGCCACATACGTCAGCAAGTGTCTTACTTGCTCAAAAGTCAAAGCCGAATATCAAAAACCATCATGTTTACTCCAATAACCCAACATTCCTGAATGGAAATGGGAACAAATCGCCATGGATTTCATAACCAAACTGCCAAAGTCATCGAGCGGTTGCGATACCATTTGGGTGATCGTTGATCGTCTCACGAAATCTGCTCATTTCCTTGCAATCAAGGAAACCGACAAAATGGAACGTCTCACTCGAATCTATCTTAAGGAAATTGTTTCCCGACACGGTGTTCCAATCTCGATCATCTTCGACAGGGATAGTCGCTTCACATCTCACTTTTGGCAATCACTTCAGAAATCGTTGGGTACTCGTCTGGATATGAGTACTGCATACCACCCTCAAACCGACGGCCAAAGTGAATGAACTATTCAAACACTGGAAGATATGCTACGAGCTTGCGTAGTCAACTTCGGTGTAAACTGGGAAAACATCTACCATTGTGTGAGTTTTCGTACAACAACAGCTACCATACCAGTATTGGAGCTGCACCTTTCGAGGCACTGTACCGTCGTAAGTGCCAGTCACCTATCTGCTGGACCGAAGTGGGAGATAGCCAACTCACTGGTCCGGAAATCATTCAAGAAACTACCGAGAAAATCGTTGGTATCCAAAACAAACTCAAAGTCGCACGTGATCGTCAGAAAAGTTATGCTGACGTGAGACGCAAACCACTCGAGTTCCAGGTTGAGGATCAAGTACTACTCAAAGTTTCACCTTGGAAAGGTATTATTCGATTCGGTAAACGAGGAAAACTAAACCCCAGATTCATTGGACCATTCGAGATCCTCGAGAGGATAGGTCCAGTGGCATATCGATTGCAGCTGCCACCCGTGCTCAGCAGCGTGCATCCCACTTTTCTCATTTCTAATCTGAAGAAATGCCTGTCTGATGAGACACTTATTATTCCACTCGATGAAATTCGTGTTGACGCCAACCTTCACTTTGTTGAAGAACCCTCCGAAATCATGGACCGTGAGGTCAAACAACTCAAACAAAGTCGTATTCCTATCGTAAAGGTCAGGTGGAATTCGCGGCGTGGCCCGGAATTCACTTGGGAACGGGAAGACCAGATGCGACTCAAGTACCCTCAGTTATTCACTGACTCTACATCAAATCCGACATCGAACTAAATTTCGGGACGAAATTCTTCTAACAGGGGGAGAATGTGACACCCGTCAAATTAGGACTAGTAATTAGTGGCTAATCAAGTGTAATACATGTAATTAGTTATGTGTTATGCTAATTAATGTATCAATAAATATATATTGTTGAATATATACGATTATGCGATTTGAATAAATCGTACAAGTTTCAAATCGAATGTAATTCGACTCAATTAATACGGACGTTGGTGGACAATTTTATTAAATAATATAATATTATTTAGTAACGCTATTATATCCCCAAAATATTATTTTAATAATATTTCAATTCAAATTCGTATCGTACAAATAACGCCTACGCGGTTAAAAGATTAAACGCGCAAACAAAACAAAGTTAAGTTATAATTTATAACTCAAATATAAAGTATTTAATGAAATACTTCAACCAAAATACCGAGTAATTTTTCGTATTTTAAAAACGCATATTTAAACGTATTAAATAATTAATTAACGTTTAAACAATCGAGCGAACGAACACCGAACGGAGCGCGAACACGGGGGAACAAAATTGGTGAAGCCCACACTGTGGACCCCACCGAAATCAACCAAAAAGGGTGAGGTCATCACCTCCCCACCCACATTTCATCATCACCCCAATTCTTTCTCTTTCTCTCTTTCTTCTTTTCCCTCTAAAACACTTATACGCATCAAATAGATAGTATATTTTATAGTAATTTATCCCTATATTTATATACATTTTAGTGCATTTATATGATTTTTGATACTTATTTTGTTAATATTTGCAGAGATGTATTTTAATTGAAGATTGAAGAAAAAGGAACAAGAACGAATCCAAAACTGAAAGAAACAGAAGAAAATGAATAAATGAAGAAAAAGGAGTTTAAACCTTGAAGAATTGAAGATTAAAAGTGTTAAAATGAAGAATTGGGCCAAGAAAGAAGTTAAAGCCGTAGATGAAGTTAAGAGAGTCCAAAATGAAGCCCAAACCCGTTTTTTAGAATATTCTGGAATTCAGTCCAACTGGCGGTTGGAAAGCCCAACCGGCGGTTGGTGTATTAGGGTTGTAAGGCGGTGGAGACACGTAGAGTTGGACCATGATTCAAATTGATCCAACCGGCGGTTGGAGGTCCCAACCGGCGGTTGAAAGGTCGGCCAGAAAAAGTATAAATAGAGGCTTAAGTTTAGGTTTTTCATATACGATTCTTAGAATACAAAACCGATTATTAGGGTTTAAGGTCGACTTAAGATGCGATTTTGGAGGTTAAGGAGCTAGGGTTTGAAGGGTTTTAACCCTAGGAGAAGCTGGTTCGACAATTGGTTCGGTTTCTTTATCCTTGTAACTTTAATAACCTTATTGAGTTAATTTATTGATATTGTTTATTTGAATTACTTGTTAATTAGTTTTTCGTTATAGTTATTTGAATGAATGTTTATTGAGTTTATTATATGAATTATATGTTTATGTTGGAACTATATTATTGAATGTTTATTATACAAGAATTGTCTTTATTATGATATATTGATGATTGTTCTTGACATAGTTAGACTTATTTATATTAAACGATGACCATATTAAGTTTATATAAATTAAGTGATTGTGTTTATGTCTTGATCTTAACCTTATGCGATAGACGAAGAATGATTCATTAATATAAAGTAATATTGTGATTTAAGCCTAACCTTAGAAATTGTATTAATAAACTGATGATAGATCTTATTAATTAGTGATACTTTGCGTAACCTTATGACTGTATTGCTATGATGAAGATTAGCTTAACCTTAAGTAATTTTCTACATTAGTAATTCACCAGTAATAATAGCCAACAAAGCAAATAGACATAAGTACATATAATAAGTTTAATAAATAATAGTTTGAATAATTATAATCTTCTATCCATCTGAGTATTATTAAGTTGTTCCTGAAACTTATATATTAGAATCTGTATCAAATATAAATATGTTCGTTCGGAACTAAAACGTCCCCCTTATCTTGTATATTATTGTAAATTGGATCCTTTATTCATTTGTATCATAATTGTAAATATTTGTAATTAGAAATAAATAGATAATTAGTTATAAATAAGAATCACGTTTCTTGTATTCCTTGTGTTCGAATTTGGACTTACCTATTAAGCTATATTACATGAACGGGTCAATCTTGCCTGAATTGTGTGATAGTATTATTTAGTATTTCCTTAATTTAAAACTTGTAATTATAATTGCCTATATTTTCACCACATCAAGTTTTTGGCGGCGCTGCCGGGGAACACTTAACCGGTTGAACTCTTGTTTTACCGGGGGAGCGGTGTATTTTAATTAAACTAATTATTTTACTTGTATAATCTTTATTTCTGATACTTTGCAAAATCGATAAGAAATATCGGCTCACCCATTGAGAATACTGACAAAAACAAAGGTATAAGGAGAGTAAAGCCCTACCTTATTGATTTATCATATAAGAGGTAAGGTGCTTCTCGAAAGAAATAGGTTTTTAATAAGCTTCGCGCTGACCTGTTTCTCCGCTTTTGTGTACTATCAATGGAGCTACCGAGATCTTTTGACTAGCAATGTAAAAGAAATTAAATTAAAATATGTATGATAAGTTACCTTAGAGAAAATAGGATTAGATAAGTAATCTGAACTATGTGCTATTCTTTGTGCACAGAAAAATTTAGCTGTTATTAGAATGGAGTCGATGCAAATGGACTTTGGAAGTGAAAATATGGATTTCAAAGATATAGAAGTAGATTATCATTCTTTTGAACCAAACAAGAAAATCAAGCTAACTAATGAAGAAGAAGACTATGAACAACCTCCTGTAGTTTCAACTAAGGAAGATATGTTTCATTACTTAGACTGCCATGAAGATGAACTTAGATTTATTATGGAGATTATACACAAATCTACTTTAGAGTATACTGATTATCAGAAAGAGTTGATTAAGTGTGACAACCATCAAATCTCAAGTCATTATCACACTCGAATCCCAATTTTAGTTTAAAGCATTCCTTGAATTCTAGGTTATGACTCTGTAGGATTACTAAAGTCGTAGAACGTCTTAGTGATTGCTTAGTGAACCATAAGTTCTTTTAGACATGATAAATTAGGTTACTAGGTGCCAAATTAAACAATGAAAAACTTATCTCTTTATGCTTTAACAAAATCCTTATCGAATCGCAAACCGAAATTCCCGTAACTTGGAAACGTAAAATTTAATCGGATAAATAAATTCGTGAACATCAAACTTAGACAAATTAAATGATTAAAAATCCATATCAAGAACTTAGAAAATAAAATCTCATAACTCAAATATTAATTACCTAAACATCACAAAATAAACCTTTTAACATACAAATACTTACACACTTTTAATACAAACTAATTATACATTATTTAACAAAAATAAATAAATAATAATAACATAAATGAACCCTCAAAAATCTGGCCCCCCTCCCCCTATTTCCATTCAAATTATTTATTTTCCCTATATCCTCATTATCACTTTCATTTTTCCCAAAACACCTACACTCTTCACCTTTCTCTCTCAAAAACACACACAAAAATCCTCTCTATTCTCTCTCAAATTTCCAGCCATATTCAAAGGAAAAATCCAAGATTTTGAAGGTGTTCATCCACCAAATAATCCCTTCTAGGTAAACAAAATTATCACTAGAACAAAATTGCAATTTGGTTACATCAAAAAAGTGTGACGATATGCATATGGTCACACTTGTTTTTTCAGCGTAAGTGTGACGAAAGGTCGAGCGACCATAGGGTACATACGGTGACATTAGATGGTTAGTGGCCGTATCCATTTATAAAGGGTAACCAAAACCATAAAATGTGTGACCATATGCTCTTTAAAATCAAGTAAAAATGTATTTTGTGTGACTATTGTTCATCCAATGGCCACTTAAATTGTATGTTTGTGTGGCGTTTTGCAATATTTAGTCACACAACGATTGTTTTATTTTGGGATCTGGTTACATAAAATTAAGCCAAAAGTGACCAAAAGTGTTAATAAGTGTGACCATATGCTCTTTAAAGTTAGGTAAACTTGTATTTTGTGTGACCATATGCTCTTTAAAGTCATGTAAATATGTATTTTGTGTGACTACTGTTCATCCAATGGCCACTTGAATTTTTTGTTTGTGTGGCGTTTTGTAACATTTAGTCACACAACGGGTGTTTTATTTTGGGATTTGGTCACATAAAATTAAGCCAAAAGTGGCCATAGGTGTTATAAGTGTGACCATATGCTCTTTAAAGTCAAGTAAACGTGTATTTTGTGTGACTATTGTTCATCCAATGGCCACTTGAATTTTATGATTGTGTGACGTTTTGTAACATTTAGTCACACAACGATTGTTCTATATTGGGATTTGATCACATAAAATTAAGACAAAAGTGACCAAAAATGTTAACAAGTGTGACCATATGCTCTTTAAATTCAAGTAAACGTGTATTTTGTGTGACTATTATTCATCCAATGGTCACTTGAATTTTATGTTTGTGTAACATTTTGTAACATTTAGTCACACAACAATTGTTTTATATTGAGATTTGGTCACATAAAATTAAGACAAAATATGCCAAAAGTGTTAATAAGTGTAACCATATACTCTTTAAAGTCAAGTAAACGTGTATTTTGTATGACTATTATCCATTCAATGGCCACTTGAATTTTATGTTTTTGTAGCATTTTGTAACATCTAGTCACACAACGAATTAATCAAAGATTGACCACACAGTGTGACCATATTATGTGAGTGCATCTTTTAGTCACATATAACATATCAATAATTTGTGTGAAATTGCATTAACCATTCTATAAATCAAATGAATACAACAATATGAATTCTATATCTAATCAAACAGCTGCAAAGATTAACTAATCAACTATTTTAAATGTTTCCACTAAACACTTGCATTGCAGTCTTTGCTCGATCTGAAATAGATTGTTGCCTTCCAAGTGATGGGCGTATCATTGGCAGGGCTGCACTTGATGGAACATCTCTGAATTGGGGTGATCTCGGTTGTGGAGTTACACTTGAATGTTTCCCCTTGCTTCTTGTTTCCAATACGATTGACATTCATAGAAACCTCTTGACTGTCAGAGTTTGAGTAACTGAAAGAAACTGAATGACAACATATATCCTAGTGAAACAAAGTAGTACCAAGAGAAATATACAAGAAAACAAATGGGCACAGCCATTGCTAGGTAGAATGTCATTGCATTTCCATTTTCCTACTCACAATATTTCATAGCACACACATCCATATTTACTATAGTGTTTGGTATCTTACATGCATATTCTTCGATCATTGGCCCTTCTACTGTCTCACACACGCAGAACATTAGTGTCCTGAGATATTTCTTCTGCAAAGCGTCATATACACATGCGAAAACAGGACACTGTTTATCACCGAATAGAGATAAGTAACAAAAAAATGAACTCAAAAGCCCATAACAATGGTACAATATTGCAACAGAACACTAATATATTAAATCAAAATGTCACATTTTAAAGTTAAGATATCAAATTATTTGGGCCCACAATTATTTTGGAAAGATGCATACCTGTAAACATACCTCGACAGCATCTGGACCTGTTCTTTCAGTACCTCCACTTATCCTCCTACCAACATAAACTTGCCCAAAACCACCCTTCCCCAACTTTCTTTCTGTTTTATATACAGGTGAATTACCCACTTGTACCTGCATCAAAGCAACAACAGATGTTAATTTACAGATATTACAGCAAGAACGCAAATTGAGTGAGAAATCTTATTGACCTGGAATCGTAATCTTCAAGTTTAATTTTGTGTGTATGTGCCTAATTACACCTTCAACCTAATTTTAGATACTCTTATTTCCTTTTACATAAAAAGGTCAACATTTATCATTATATCTGTTTATTCATTAAGTAATCACAGCTTGTCAAACGATGAAGTAACTGATTATCTAATTAGTATAGTTTCAAACATCATAAGCACATGCAAACACGATCTTCTATAGTCCGTTTTCATATACCTAACCATCATATCAGATCATTCAATCTCGCATAATCACTTTAAAAGGCTCACATCAAAATAAATTTATTCATAATATCACCTAATGCTCAAATTTTCAGAAAGCAATTCATGTAGAAAGAAAATGTCAATCCAAAAAAAAAAGAAAAGATTATACCCTCTCAGGCACAGGAGCTGTGTTTCCTTCTTCTTCAACCGCCATAATTTTATCACCACTTGCACCCTCCATGGAAATATCTTTATCTGCAAGACTGCAACCACGTCAATTCTGTTCAGAACCAGCTCACCAACACCAAGAGCCACAGGGCCCGGAACAATTTCACACGGTGGTTCCTGATCCAAATGAATCAGCCCCTGATAAGTCCATCCAACTTGTATATAATAGTGATAAAACAGACAAATGACATCCAAGTTGTATATAATAGTGATAAAACAGACATATATATTCTTAACAATATAAATTATACTCTGAAAGTTTTAGAAAGAATACTTATGGTGAATATGCTAGACTGCTTGCTCAGCTATCTGCTCATGACAAGTGGTAATATCTTGAATAAGTTCATTGACTGTCTCAATAACATTATGCTTTAGCTTTCTACTCCTAGAACTCTTATCAGTAGCTGTAGTATAATACAATCACAATCATCAACAAGTTAAAACTATGCACTTAACTGAAACAACTTACAACTAATGTTTACCAAGAACTAACATTTGGTTTTCTCTTCATAATCATCAGCAGAAGAGCAAGAATGATAAACTGCTGCAGCGTGAGGCACGTCATCTAAAACGGCCTGCAAAGACGGAGCTCTGAGAGCATTTCTAGCAGCAGCAGCAACAGAAGCCGCTGATAAAACTGGATAATCATCTCGTTCACCATCATTTTCATCATCACTAAGAACCGACAAACTCAACCCACCAATAGCAGAAGCTGTAAGTGAAAGATCCTCTTCCCTAATTATATGAAAAACACGCCTCACAATGTTCCCAACAGCAAGCTCTACAACACATTTCAAACAAGATCTGTACATAACACATCAAAGACTTAAGATTAATCCTACTTTTCGTATTACATTCAAACCAAAACATGATATTTTGAGGTTACTGAATCTAAGATATAGCAAATGACCAACTCTCAGATTAGTATGAAACAATTAAAGGGTTCATATTTAAGAAATCTAAAACTTGAAACACCCCCGATATTTATATATTACTGGATTGATAATCGAAGGACTCCAAATAGATACAGGTACATAATTCGATCTATCAGTAAAGAATCAAGATAAAGAATTTTAAATGAAGGAATGATTCCATTCCATCTAATTATACCTTTCTCGATCATTTCATCGAGCACTTTCAAACACTCTAGAAATCGCAACGATTACTATACATAATCAAGAAAGCATTCGAATTAGTTAAGAACAATATGAATATTAGCACTAAATAGCACGCACAGAGCGAGGCACCGAGTAGGGGCACAGAACAAAGATACCTCGGGATTTGACCAAGGATTGCAGCACAGCAGGGGCTGAGGCCAACGATCAACAGAACCGATCTTTTGGACTTCCGAATTTAAGAAGACCTAAACCAAATGTGAGGGATTAGATTTGACCACAATTGTTTCATACTCATTAAGAAATATCAACGATCCCTTAATAAGAAGAAGAATCATAAAAACCTTATGTGAATAAAAGTTTAATCAAACAGTCTTTTACTTATCATACACAAATTTAAGTCACCTGACACACGTAACAAATTTCTGTAACAACAGAATAAACATACCAGAATACAGTCTGATCAAAAACTGAGAAACACAATTTTCAATAAACACATCAGATGTATATCCGATTAAGACGTGAATCACTTGATTCAATAAGACATTTACTAAGTGAATCATGTGATTCTAAAAAAGTATTAGAAAACATGTTCTAATTAAGACGTGAATCTATACGACACGAGAATCATATAATTTCATACGATTCTCCAAGACATAAGAGACACCTCTCATCAAATATTGAATCACACAATTCCAAATTATATACCTGATTAAAATTGGACCCTCACAAGTCCACATCAAAGGCAAACAATACACAACCAAGACAAGTAGATCTACAACTTACGGTTAACGAGTAGATCTACAACTTACGGTTAACGAAAAAAAGAATTACTCAATCCTCTAACCAAAGAAACTTCTCTTAATCAAAAACAAAAAATGCAGCTGTCAAATGTACACAAATAAGGCGATAGACAAGTTGCTATAACGTAAATCTTGGTTGAATGTATATATTATTTCAGCAACATACACATGAGAACTGACTAATGGTGTAAAACAACTTTCATAAAACAGACACAATCACACTATCTTGTACTAACAACAATAGCAGAATTAGACAAGCACAATTAAGTTAATAACAGATTTTACTAAGACAAAGACAAACGGTTTGGTTTGATATAACAGTTTGATATTTGAAACCAGACATGAACTATGACGTTTTTCCTTGAAAATGCGTACAACAAACCCATAAGTCAACTAATATGAAAGAAAATATATAGAGAACACATGTAATGACCCAACCAATATAGACTGATCTCCAGAGTATCTAAACATCAAAAATCAAAAGACAATACAAATTTAGGAACAACTAAACACTAATTTGCATCCATATAAAGAATCAAACAACACTTTAATCCCTACACAACAGACACCCTCAAAAGGAGAAAACACAGTTGTGGTTAATACCAACTTGTCATCCAAGAGGAAAAAATAGTCCAGTATGGTAGAACAAAGCAACTTACACAAAGATTTTTTTATTTTTATTTTTTGTTTCATTATTGTTCTTTTAAATATCATTTTTAAGACAACTAATTAATGGCATCTGAAGAATTGCCAGAAGGTTTTAGTGCATGTCTCCAACTATGACTACGTATGTTTTTTTCAATTAAACAAGAGATTAGGACTTTAACATAAATAAAAAATAAAGTAACAAGAATCTTCATGTAAACATGAATACAGATCATGTATTAATACACATAAGTTTTCAATTCACTTTACTGACGATCACACTTTTTTCGTAACTTCAAAAATACAACCCTGTCCAATTGATTCAACAACAGCAACATTCTAAATCAGCAATTTCGCATTACAGATATAAATAAAATAAAAATATAATTTAATCAAGTCATTCAAACACTCACTCCATTCGCAGATAACCTCATACTCCACAATTGTGATTAAATTAAAATTAATTATATAGTAAATGGTGATGATATATATAGATAGGTATACCTCGAGCTTATCCTTCAAATTGTGACGTTCAGTAGCAACGGACTGTTTAGAAATGAGTTCAGAATGTGGTACAACTGACGGTGTAGAGATCGAGTATCTCCGAACAAGTGGAGACGGAGCAGACGGTGGTTGGTCCGTCGTCCTCGAGATTTCCTCAGTTCAAAACCACTAACCTTCCAGTTCCACCTGTTGTTGTTCAAAACCTAGAAGCTCGATGGAGGGGGAAAAATACAAATTTGGAGATATCTGATTTGGGGGGAAATGAAAATTTGGGTTTGGGGGAAATGAAAATTCAGGTTTGGGGGAATGAAAATTTGGGTTTGGGGGGAACGAAAGTCAGTGAGACTAAAATCATTTAAATGTCAAAACTAAAAAGAATTAATGGTTAAAGTGAAAAGTAAGATTATAATTCTTAATCCTAAAATATATCTGTAAAAAATTATAAGTTGTTAATTAAAACTTTTAATTTACAACTTTAGAAATAAGATGCTATAAAAAAAATAGTCCCCAATTTATTAGCCGGGTTACAATTTTGAGATGTCCCAATTTGATTGTTTAGTGTCAAATATAAAAAAGAAATTTTTATGTTGCCCCTACTTCAAAAATTAAATTACAAAAATGGAGTAATTTCAAATTAATTCTTTAAGGGTAAAAAAAAAGTGACATATGTGATATTGGTAATATATTCCATTATTAAAATTAGGATAATATCATATATTTCAAAATGATAAATTTATTTTATCCTAAGTTTAATAGTGGCATATTTGATATTGATAATGTCATATATCATATACCCTGTATTTCATTATTAAACTTAGAATAATGTTATATATGCCCAAATGATGAATTAATTTTATCCTAAGTTTTAATAATGACATATTTGATATTGGGAATGTCATATATCATATATTTCACTATTAAACTTAGAATAATGTCATATATGCCTAAATGACGAATTAATTTTATTTTAAATTTAATAGTGGCATATGTGATATTAGTAATGTCATATATCATATATTTCATTATTAAACTTAGAATAATGTCATATATTTCAAAATGATGAATTTATTTTATCCTAAGTCTAACAGTAACATATGTGATATTGGTAATATATTTCATTATTAAACTTGGAATAATGTCTTGGCATATGTGATATTGGTAATGTCATATATTATATATTACATTATTAAACTTAGAATAATGTCATATATTTTATTATTAAATGGGACGCTTTAGTTTTTCAGTGCTAATATGGTGCAAATTAATAGGACACTTCATACACATTTCTTACAAATTTCCTTTATATAAAATGTTTTAGGACTTTTTTTTTTCTATGTGACCTTGCAATATTATTTATCATTACGATTGTTGAGAATACTTAATTGAGCACTTGATCACATTCCAATATATTTTTACTTTATTAAGATCTTTAATTTAATATGGAGTATTATTATTTATACAGAGTAATATCAATCATTTTTTTTTTCATTTTGCTAACGCATGCTTAGGTATATATAATTGAAGAACATTTTACAAAATAAAAATGATATAGCCTTGTTGGTTAACAATTATTGATGAGTTGTTGTGAGTATATACACTCATGTTCGAGTCACATCCACAGCCTAATTATTTTTCATTTTTTAAGTTTATTAAATTGCAGATTAAACCCTAAAGTTTGTAGACAGCCATGGCGAGATAAAAATTGTAAGATATGGCTCTTGGCTAGTCTTAGATGGAACTATATGTTTCTGTGAAGGAACTTAAATGAAAAATTGAAAAATGTGGAGGGAATATGCCCGCCTAATTTTTCAGATTGAAATTTTTAATTTGAGAATTGTGGTACAAAATGTTAATCAACATAAAAGTAATACGGAGTAATATATTACAGAGTAGAATTCATGTACTCCCTCCGTCCCTAATCTATTGTCCACTATTCCATTTTGGGTTGTACCAAATTAATTGTCCACTTCCATAAATAGATAAGAATAAGGAGATAAAAAATTTTTTACCCATAGTGTATATATATAAGATAAAAAAGTAGGTAAAAAGTAGAGGGTAAAACTGTCATCTTACCAAAAAGTAAGAGAGATGATTATATTTTCATAAAGTGCGTGTTTTTTGTCTGGGGACAATAGAATTGGGACGGAGGGAGTATGATTTAGGGGTAAAATCAGTTATATATAGATTATTTCATTTAATCTCTATTAGTTATCATTAAATTGTTTTATAGCCTATTACATTGAAAAAAAATTAATTTAAATATTTAGTCCAAAAACTTAGAGAATGCTTATAAAAAAATTAGGTTATTGTCAAAGTTAGCAAAAGTATAAAAGGGTCCACTACGAATTATAATCATTAGTTGAATGCTTATACAATGAGCATTATATTATGCACAAATGATACGTATCTATTAGTTAATCACATACGCCGTATAATATTTAATGAGGTGTGAATACACTCAACAAGCCGCGGTTCAAAAAGTGTTGCTTTCAAAGTGTTGCATTAGCCTCATTTTGTAGTAGTGACATTTGTGATATGGTGTGACTATTATATATCCATATAGTCACATGATCGTGCTAGAAATAAATGTGATTATACATATTAGCTTTAGGCAAGCTAACACACGCTAAAGTTTAGACACACATAATAGTTATGTGACCATATGTACCGGATTTTAGCTACATGTACTAAAATCATGTGTGACAAACTCGACTCTATGATTTAGACACATAAACAATTACCTCATGTGACCATATATGGCATTTGGTCACAGTGTTCAAGTGTGTGACATAGATTTGTCACGTTTTATATGTATATCGTGACTAATGCTTCAAACTTACTCTTCATTCGTCACGCATTCCAATTCATATGTGGCTAAATAATCAGCCAAAAAATAGTTGTGACCTTTAGCCACATAAATGTTTGAAGGTGTGATAGTACATTCCTGAATGGTCACACGATCGGAGTTCATATGTGGCTAACTAATAACTTGAATTTTATTTTGGTACCTTTAGTCACATATATATTCGAATGTGTGACCGTTTAATTTCGGCTATGTGTGACCAAATCGCATTTTTGTACTAGTGTATCTACACTTAGTAATCTTTCATTTTTTCTTGTATTTTCTTCATAAAAATTCGGATTTTATGCCTTTTCCATGGCTAAAATCCTCATAAAATGCTTGATGTTTGTAGGTTATACCTTTTCACATCCATATGTATTAAAATGAAAGGATAACCCATGATCAAACCGAAAATCAAGTGAAAAATCGAATTATTGCTTGTAATCTTGTAAAATCTTGTTCATCTTTAAGCAAATCTTTCATTATATGTTAATAATCATCTCTAACTCATCATGGATGTATTTCAACACCATGCATGTGTTAAATCATGGATTTATAGGTCAAAAGATCAAAAGTTCATTTTGTTTCATGGTGGTGTTCTTATTTAAACACCAAACACCCACCATGGACTTGAATGTTTCTGTCCAGATTCTGTTATACGAAATGTACAAGGTCATAACTCACTCATTTATAAATGAAATTGGACGTTTTTATAGTCTAAAATCAAGTACTGGAAGTAAGCTTTCCAACCCCATAAACCTCATATTTTTATGATTTCGTTTGGTATTTTTAATAAATTTTGTGAGAAAAAATATACAAACTGTTGGAAAAAGTCAGAAACTTTTCTTTCAATGTTTAATCATAACTGGAGCATTACAACTCCAAATTACTTGAAACCAACGCCAAAAGTTTAAAAATTTCATTGGCTACAACTTTCAAGAAGACCATTTTTATTGATTCCATGCACATTTTGCTCAGAAACAATGATTGCATGCATCTGTTTAAATCTGACTCCAGAAGATAAAAGTAAAATCTAAAAATACTTGGACTTCTCTATTGGTTCTGTAAAAATTACAAAATAGATAATATATTATAGAACATCTGTGATTTTTTCCTTATTTAAATTTGGACCAGAAGTATTTTTAATAAATCCAACAAACAGGTGTAAGATTTCTGGAATTAAGATTATGGACTGATTTTGGTAAAAGTTGGAAGCTGACACTTACGGATTTGCTATTTAGAGAAAGACTAACTTTTTGTGACTTATAAACATGTTTTAGGTTTGGGTATAAGTCTCGGGTCAAACCGAGAAGATTTGACCAAGTCAACAAAAATGGGTATCGGTTTCGAAAACGGGAAAGTTACTATTTTTGGAAAGAATGTTAACAAGAAGGGTTTGGGGTGTCTTTTGATGTATTTATCGATTGTGTATGTTAATCATAAATTGTGAAGAACCAATATTCCAACACACAAAACGCCATGAAATTTGGACACTAACAATCATGCGACATTATATAACTTGTATAAAGAAATTAGACAATTTAAGAATGTTGTATGCTTATGTATTCAATTAGTAATCAAACGTGATATTGGACGTTAACAAACTACAAAGCAAAAACTAATTATATTGGCACTTGGTAATTTAAATACTTAACTAAGCAATCTTAACAAACCAATTTACCGAGAATCTAACTAGAGACCTCGTGTTCATAGGATTTGGATAGGAGTCATACTCGATAAGCACACGTGCTACATCCGTCGATTCACGCTTACGCTCAACAGTGAGTTTTCACATCCCCTTTTTACTTGTTTATTATTTTGGGGGAAAAGCATGATCTTAAACTTTAAATTAAATTGGTTGTAGTCTTTATGAACTTGTTGAACTTTTGCTACATTATTTATGCGAATTGAGGTGTACTATTGTTATGCTTAATTGAGTACTATCGTGCTAAAGTCCCCGGATTTATCTTTTACACTACTTATTAACTCGTTAGCGAGCCGTTAATATATATGGATAGCGCTATTTAGGAGGAAACCACTCCTCACTTACACTGGTCGTGAGTGCATAGTATTACAGTACTCATGTTACCGATAGAACATGGAGCTTGGGGCATGTGTCGGTTGAATCGGTTTAGTAGTGGCCTCAATTGCATTAACACTCTTGTATACTACCGTTCATATTCGCAACTATTACAACAAATCTTTTTATTCATGTCATTTATAAAGCTTTTAATTTGTTTGTTTGTAACACTAAACCTGTGTACTCACCAACTATGACCATAGTTGACTCTTTTGTTTTATCATGCTTTTCTGGAGAACGACAGTAAGGTACATTCTAGGAGTATATTAGCATGGATGCATGTTCACACGCATTTGCTTTGTTTTGAAACTATGAATCTCTTTTGAAAACTTTATGAAATTAATGTAATCTCCTTTGGATCTATGTTTTGAACTTGTAGTAATTTGTAATACTTTTGCTAAATTATGTATGGTGTTACTTCTATATCTTGTGCATTGTTACCCGGTACTGTTACTCCTCGTGTTTCCTCTTTAGCGGGGTGTGACAGGTTTGGTATCAGAGCCTAAGGTTATAGAGAATGCTGGTTTTTCCAAACAAAAACCCCAACTATAACCAACATTTTCTTTAAAATATTTTCTTAAAACTCCAAAGGTATTACCAATTAAACTAAACCGAGCATAGTATTAGTATAACTAAACCATGTGTTGCATTATTGGACCTCAATTAGGCATAGCCTGATCACCTATGTTTAATTTAGGTAAGATTATGCGAGACACGGAATAGGTATACTACGGTTATGTTCGATTTTTCTTTCCTGTTTAAACCTTTGGAAAGCAAACGTTGTGTGTGTGCATTGCATATCGTAGGCATCCATGTAGCACTGTTAGTAACTAAGTATACCTCCATTTTAGTCTTATCTTTTCAAGGTTAACATGTTAGTGCATAATGTCAAAGTAGCTTGTTTAAGGTGTTAGTTAAACCTAGTGGTCTTTGTAAAGAGACACTAAGTACAGGATAGTAACACTAGGGGTGTTGCTATAGCTACCGTATGTATACAATGGTTGTGTTTTATTTCTACTATATTGCTTTATCGAAAACGCATTTGAAATATAATTTCGGTGTAAAATCAAGTGATAAATCTTAGTTCATATTAGTGCTTTTATTACTGAATTTGGGTTCGAAAGGCAAGGTGGGCTGCGAACCGAGTTGGATTCGCAGCATAGAACTCGACTCGCAAGCCAACTCGACTCGCAGGTCAACTCGACTCACGGGTCAGTTCGGTTCGCAGGTCAACTAGACTCGCAGGTCAACTTCGACTCGCAGGTCAACTCGCGGGTCAGTTCAGTTCGTAGGTGATTTCGATTCGCAGTTTGGCTTCGCGAGTCGAGATCTCGGTTCGACTCGTTGGACGAACAGATCTCGGCTCGTGAAACGGGCTGTTCGCATCTTAACTTTAAAATTCGCATTCTAAGTCGGTTTTTAGACATAAACTCGTTGGGGAAACGTTCTAGCATGTAAATAAAAGTGTTACAAGTGATTTAAAAGGGGTTTTTACGTTTATTACCTCAAAAATGAAAAACGAAGAAGATGGAGAGGTAGAGCTCGTGATGGTGATCCTCGTGCTTGCGGTTGATGATTGTAACAACCGGCAAATTAGGACTAGAATTAGTGCCTAATTCTTTGTTAATACATGTAATTAGTTCTGTGTTAGGCTAATTTATGTATCGGATTATATATTGGTAAATATATACAACTTTGCGATTTGACTTAAATCGTACGCGATTTAAATAGAATGAAATTCTATTCGATTAATACGAACGTTGGTGAACACATGTTTATAAACTAAAAATAACGCAATATTGACCAAAATACTAATTTACAATTAACTCGTATCACCCAATAACGACTTACACGATTTAAAAACAAAATAAATTAAATTTATACAAAACAAATTACATTTCAAACTAGTAACGATTTAAAGAAATAATTTAAGTAAATTATATAATAATAGGTGTGATTCAAAAATAATAAACGTGCATAAATAAATATTTAACGCTTAAATGATGGAGAAAACGAACACTGCACGGAGCGCGTGGGCAAAAGCTGAAAATGGGAGGTTAAAACCTCCCACCTTCTTTCTTTTTCCCCATTTCCACTTTTCATTCTCTCTCTCCCTTTCTTTTAACTTTCAATCACCAAACCACCTTCATCACAAAAATCGCTAAATAACACCACTAAACATCGCCGAATCATACCCCTCTTTTGGAGAAAAGTGACCACGACAACACGATCTACATTCCTATTTTTCGGATTTTTCATCCGACACTTTGTAAGTTTCCGACAAATCCCGACATCTCTCGTTTTTGATCATTTTTACTAGTTTATGGTTTAAATAGGCTTATTATGTCCATTTTTGGGTTGGGTAAAAGATTTGGACCCAACAGAAACTGGGAAACTCGTTTTCGACTAAATTTCCGGCCATCAGACCGCTACGTCGCACCTGGCCAGGGGCCTCTGCGACGTCGCGACCTACGTCGCACAAAAATCTCAACGTCGCACTAGCGACGCAGCCTATTACGTCGCATTAACTTGCGGATGTCGCACGTAGCGACGTAGACTTTAACGTCGCAAACCGAACTAGCGTCGCACTTAGCGACGCAACACCCTACGTCGCATTGAATTGCGAAGGCCGCATAATGCGACGCACACGCCCACGTCGCACCTTACGTCGCTTGCGACGTCGCACCCAACGTCGCATAAAACAGAACCCTGAAAACTCAGATTTTTACTAAGTGTCGGAACCAGAATTTTACCACCTAATTTTACTCCAAATCCAGATTTCGGATGCGTTTTCACTAAATTAAAGTAGTAGAAATAAAAATTTTCCAAGCTGACCTGGCAGCTCGACCCCAGCCAGGGGCTCTGCCCCTTGGACCCCGCCAGGGGCTGCCGCCCCTTGGACCCCGCTAACCAGGGGCGCTGCCCCCGGACCCCCGTACTTAGATTCCATAAGCACATTTCTCACCAAGTGTCAAACTTGTACAATTTCAAATATGTATACAATACGAATTATCGAACATAATAGAACATACTTTTCAAGTGCAATCACTCTAAATCGCGTTATAAGTGATAAAACTTTAATCATAACGAATCACCAACGGGCCGAACACTTTATTACAAACGATAACGAACCAACATTTGGACAACGGGTTGTATGGACAACTAGCCTAGATGGTCTTGCGAGACATCTACTTACTTAACCTTACATGTTTAGGCATTTAAAGGTTACGGGTTCGGAGAACCTACACGCTACTTACAGTTTTCAACTGCTTACTACTAGGCTCAGGTGAGTCTTACGGCCCCACTTTTACTGTTTTTCTCATTGGGGGAGATACATGCTACTGCTTTTACTTGAACACAAGACTAAACTGCTTATTATACCAAACGGACTTGCATGAGTTATATATTTACGGAAGTCTCTCAATCATATATCGTTAGTTATGGACTTAAGCGCGAACAGTAGTTAATGGATCCATTAGGGAAATGACCCTCCCTGCCCGGGGTAGTAGCGCTACCACGTACTGAATTACACGTAGAAACGGGTGACTATTATTTCGTTACTTATGCTTGCTCAATTACGAGCATGTCACGGGAGCAACTGATTATTTACGGGTTAAGCTTCGATTATGAGCCTCATGGCAACGGTATAACTTAATTAGTTTACTTTTGCTGGATTTGCAAATACTTGATATACGCCTGCGGGCACTACTGATGAAATCTTGTGTTCAAACTGATTATTTACGGGTTAAGCTTCGATTATGAGCCTCATGGCAACGGTATAACTTAATTACTTTACTTTTGCTGGATTTGCAAATACTTGATATACGCCTGCGGGCACTACTGATGAAATCTTGTGTTCAAACTGATTATTTACTGATAAACCTGTGAGATTCACCAACCTTTTGGTTGACCATTTTTAGCATGTATTCTCAGGTACACTTACGGAGTAGGATCACTCCAGGATTACTAGCTAGAGTCGCATGATTTCCAAACTGCATTTAACGGAGATTCTTCGGCATTATCTTTTGTAACTATGGTTATGTAATAGAATCTCCCGCCACATACGCGGACTCTAGGCTTACATATTTTTGTAAAGAAAACTATATGTTTTCAAACGATTTAATTATGAAATGTAATTATTTTACAAAACGTCTCATTTAGAGGTCGTTTGCTGTATATCTTGTGCTTTGTATATTGATTAGTAACACCCAAGTATGCTTCCGCAAATCACTAAATTTGGGGGTGTTACAATGATGATGCTCTACGTTGGTGGTGGTAGCAGCAGCTGCTGCTGCCATTTTAGAGTGAGAGAGAGGGTGGGAGAGAAAAGAGTGGTAGAGAGAGAAAGAGGTGATGGTAAAATGAGGTGAAATCAAAAGAAAATGGGGTTTTAAGGAGGTGGGTCGATTGGGTTGGGTCCGCGGGTCAGGGTCGACCCGTTTGGGTCTCGGCTCGCTGGTTTGTGTTTCCAAATTTTGTATCACGAGTCGTAGTCGGTTAAGTCCCGTAGTTACTTAAATGTTGTTTCGCGTTATATGATAAAGTGTATCTGTAATATTTTTAACCGAGGTATTTTACCAAAATACTTCGTAATAAGTTATAAAAATATAATTTGCACTATTTTCCTTTGTTGGGCGCGTCTCGCGTGTTTTCGCCACGTTCGGAGTGTTTTAAACGATACGAAATACGTGTAATATATTTTCATGATATATTAATGCAAATAATGTTTGTTTGTATAATTCCACATTATTTAAAAGTTTTGTCACCAACGTCCGTATTATAATTAATGTCGGACCTCGTCCGGATTGTAAGTGTACGATTCAATAAATCGCGTAAGCGTGTATGTAATTACACCAAAACGTTACATATACTTAGAATATTACAAAACTAAATACACGTAATTACAAGTAGTTTAGGCACTAATTAAAGCCCTAAATTGGCGGGTGTTACATACTTATTATTACTTTTCCTTATCACACTTATTATTATTATTATGCTAATATGGTTGTTTATTTTTGATAGCATTAGACTGGCAATAAGTTCAGCACTTTATTTATAAAGTTCTTACTTATTTATTAATGAACTTTGTGGGTATGTTCACTGGAAACCCTCACGAGACTATAACTCGTCCACTCGGGATACCGAGAGGTTTAAAGGCTTATTGCATATGCTAAATACAATCGTGATTAACTACGAAAGTGTGGATGTTGTATATTATTTTTCAAGAGATGAAGGAACCAACCAAGCAGATTTTTCTTGGCCAATGATGAAATTCGTAATTTCAGTCAGGGGAGTTTTTCTGTTCTATTTTTCTTTCCATTACTCACTTTTGTTTATCAATTTTTATACAATGAGGGCATTGTATAATTTAAGTGTGGGGATATGGTTCGTAAGGAAAAGAATTTCTTTAATTAATCATTTAAGTTTATGTTTGTTCTTAAATTTTATTAAAAATTTAAAATTTTTAAGTAAATAACTAAGTATTTATTAGTTAGAATACTTTTGTTAAAAGTTATGTTTTGTATTTAAAAGTTTAGACTTTACTGTGGATTAACTGTTTTGTATATATAATGTAATCTACTTAAATAAGGAGTGATATATAGTTATGTGATATGATGTACTAATAGACAATCTATATGAAGATTTCTGAATTTTAATAAATTAATAAAATAACTTGTTTATTATTTTATGATACATAATATGATGTATGACATAAAAGTCTTAATTTTTAAATTTATTATGCAATAATTTTATATCTTTTTACTTGTGTGAATACATTTGGGGGTATATATTGATGGTTTCCTCTGTTATACGAAAGTATATACCTGGTCTCTATTAATATATACTTAAAGATTAAAGCAAATGCAAGTCAAAAGTACTTGAAAAGTCTTAAAAATAAAAGATACCTAATGAGGTCGCCAAAATGGTTTGACCAAGTCTGGTTTTGCTTAAACATGAATCAAGTTATGTCGCTCTGTTGCATGAAAATGCAGACCTGTCACCAATGTCTTGATTCTTAAAAATGTATTTTATATATTTATTTGGAATATAAAAGTAAATTGTATAATTAAATTTAAAGGTATATCATATGTGGAAATCATAAGTAATATACATACTAACAATAAAAGTGTATTCAGAAATATAAATATAGATTGTTGAAAGTGGACAAATATATTAGTAATCATTCATGAGCTATATATTACACAAATAATAATAAATTTTATTTATACATTATAGTTATCCATGTTAATTAAATTGTTTAAATTTTAATTTATGAAACAGATTTTTAGTATTGGTATTCTGATTCTTAAATATTAGTTTGATGCTTATTTTAAATTTTATTCAGTATTCTACTTGAGGACAAGCATAACTTAAGTGTGGGGATATTTGATAAGCATCAAATAGGTAGTATATTTTATAGTAATTTATCCCTATATTTATATACATTCTAGTGCATTTATATGATTTTAGATACTTATTTTGTTAATATTTGCAGAGATGTATTTTAATTGAAAATTGAAGAAAAAGGAACAAGAACGAATCCAAAACTGAAAGAAACTGAAGAAAATGAAGAAATGAAGAAAAAGGAGTTTAAACCTTGAAGAATTGAAGATTAAAAGTGTTAAAATAAAGATTTGGGCCAAGAAAGAAGTTAAAGCCGTAGATGAAGTTAAGAGAGTCCAAAGTGAAGCCCAAACCCATTTTTAGAATATTCAGGAATTCAGTCCAACCGGCGGTTGGAAAGCCCAACCGGCGGTTGGTGTATTAGGGTTGTAAGGCGGTGGAGACACGTGGAGTTGGACCATGATTCAAATTGATCCAACCGGCGGTTGGAGGTCCCAACCGGCGGTTGGAAGGTCGGCCAGAAAAAGTATAAATAGAGGCTTAAGTTTAGGTTTTTCATATACGATTCTTAGAATACAAAACCGATTATTAGGGTTTAAGGTCGACTTAAGATGCGATTTTGGAGGTTAAGGAGCTAGGGTTTGAAGGTTTTTAACCCTAGGAGAAGCTGGTTCGACAATTGGTTCGGTTTCTTTATTCTTGTAACTTTAATAACCTTATTGAGTTAATTTATTGATATTGTTTATTTGAATTACTTGTTAATTAGGTTTTCGTTATAGTTATTTGAATGAATGTTTATTGAGTTTATTATATGAGTTATATGTTTATGTTGGAACTATATTATTGAATGTTTATTATACAAGAATTGTCTTTATTATGATATATTGATGATTGTTCTTGACATAGTTAGACTGATTTATATTAAATGATGACCATATTAAGTTTATATAAATTAAGTGATTGTGTTTATGTCTTGATCTTAACCTTATGCGATAGACGAAGAATGATTCATTAATATAAAGTAATATTGTGATTTAAGCCTAACCTTAGAAATTGTATTAATAAACTGATGATAGATCTTATTAATTAGTGATACTTTGCGTAACCTTATGACTGTATTGCTATGATGAAGATTAGCTTAACCTTAAGTAATTTTCTACATTAGTAATTCACCAGTAATAATAGCCAACAAAGCAAATAGACATAAGTACATATAATAAGTTTAATAAATAATAGTTTGAATAATTATAATCTTCTATCCATCTGAGTATTATTAAGTTGTTCCTGAAACTTATATATTAGAATCTGTATCAAATATAAATATGTTCGTTCGGAACTAAAACGTCCCCCTTATCTTGTATATTATTGTAAATTGGATCATTTATTCATTTGTATCATAATTGTAAATATTTGTAATTAGAAATAAATAGATAATTAGTTATAAATAAGAATCACGTTTCTTGTGTTCTTTGTGTTCGAATTTGGACTTACTTATTAAGCTATATTACATGAACGGGTCAATCTTGCCTGAATTATGTGATAGTATTATTTAGTATTTCCTTAATTTAAAACTTGTAATTATAATTGCCTATACTTTCACCACATCAAACACCAAACACCACCATCACTTAAATCACAAAATAACATCATTTAACGACCTTGGATCATCAAGCTTATTTGGAAGAAAAGATTCCCTCATCACGATCTACGTTTCTACCTTTTCGGATTTCTCCGGCGATAACTTGTAAGATTTCCGACAAATCCCGAAACCTCTTAGATTTCGTTGTTTTTACTTAAATGTTGTTTCTACAAGCTTAAAATGTCCAAATATGGGTTGGGTAAAAGATTTGGACCAAATGGTGGCCGGAAAACTCGTTTTCGACTCAAAATCCGGCGATCAGACGTAAGTGTCGCATAGACCCGTGCAGCGTTGTCACACCCCTATTTCTAGATTGGCGGAAGCGACTGTTTTGGGGCGTGACTTATTCAGTAATCGAGCATAAAGATTAATAGCAAACGACTCTAAATGAGACGTTTTAGAAAATACATTACATTACCAAAAGTAGTACACAGTTTTAAGTCATAAGTATACATCATTAGCGAGTTTGCAAAATGATTCTGAAGATTTTAAATACATAATCAAAGTACAAAAGATAATGCAAATAAAATCTTCATAAGTATATATATGCATGCGACTCGTACTAGCTTAGCATATCCTGCGGGCCATCCTACTGTTGCTGCGTACCTGAAAATGCATCACTAAAAGCGTCAACCAAAAGGTTGGTGAATCTCACAGGTTTGTTGTAAATAGTAATAGCAATTTATACACAAAGTAGTAAGTAAGTTATCGTACAAATACAATCAGTCAGTAGTAATAGTATCACCATGTACCAGTCAGTAAGTAAGAAATTTACAAATGCAGTAGGTCAGTAAGTAAAGGATTTCACAAGTATAAAAGGGTCGGTGTACTCTGCCATGAGCCATCATAGTCGAAGCTTAACAAGTCTGTAATTTGTCCCCGTGAGTGCTAATCCAAAAACACTCATACGAAAGGAGTAGAAAACGTCCGTTTATACGAGTACGGTTCGTGGTGGCGCTACCACTCCGGAAGGGGATTGTCAGTCCCATATGGATCCATATACTAAAACTCGCGCTTATCCCATAACTAACAACTATGATTCAGAGGACTTCATTGGATTAAAACGTAACTCATGCAATTTAGTAAGTCTGTAGGTCTGTAAGTCGATATAGTTCGTAAAATGGTAAATTTGTAAGTCGGTCATGTAGTAAATATATAAGTGTTGGAATAGTGTCCAATATCATAACTAATTGGTGAGACTATCATTAATGGTAAAGTCCTTTTTGGGTTGCCCTCATGAACAGTCAAGAGAAAGATGAAGGATAATATTAATAGCATTAATATTATAGTTAATTGTTTAATTTAATTAATAATAAGTTTATTAATTAGAAATTAAAAGTAATTAAATCCAGTGGAAGATTCTAGAATCTGATCCAACCGCCGGTTGGAAGGTCCAACCGCCGGTTGGGATTAGATTATTTAAAGTTTTGTTATTCCGTTGTGCATATAATAATCTAGTTGGGGAATAGAAACCCAACAGTGGTATCAGAGACATAGCTTAACAAATAGTAGCATGCAATTATCTGCAATAGTATGTAGGTAAAGATAAATTGAAAAGAGAGTTATCTAAATAGGTAATATGTATTTACAGTTTAGATATTGATAATTTTAAATTGTTTAAAAATAGACCACAGATTTTAAAAGGTTTAAAATAGAACCCTAAACTTCAAGAGAGAATATATGTATAATATGATTTATATATATGTATAATTAAAGTCTAAATACATCGTCAGTCAATTGATAAATCGGCTCACCCATAAGGAACAAACTATAAGAGAGGTATAAGGCTGGTCGCTCTGCTTCCCTAAAGAAGTCAGGTTTTTAATAAGCTTCGAACTGACCTACTTCTCCGCTTCTTTGTGCGTTCGATGGAGCTACCGAGGACTTTTGATAGGATAATGTCAAGATTAAAAGTAGACTTAAAATAGTAAGACAAAATCCCGTTTTAGCTATAGGAAATGATGAATAGTATGCAAACCCATGAAATCCGCACATCTCTCGTATGAACTGTTAATGGAGCGTGTGTGGTTGTGACACCCCCAAATTTAATGATTTGCGGAAGCTCGATTTGGGTGTCACTAATCAATATACAAAGCACATAAGATATATAATGAACGACCACTATATGCGTCGTTTTAGACTTGTATTAATAAAGTAAACGTTTACATCAAAAATAATGTTACATTAGCTCGGTTCCTGAAATTGAGAGATTACATAGCATAATTACTTTTACAAAATATAATAATGCAATCAAATCTCTAGTTGTATGTATGATGACTCGAGCTAAAAGTCCCTGCCTGAGCAGCCAACCTACTGCTGGGTACCAGTGATAAATACTAAAATGGGTCAGCGAAAACGCTGGTGAGCTCACAGGTTTGTATGTCAATGTACAGATGTAAGAACCGCAAGATTTATATTGAATTTAAAATGCAATTAAGCAAAATAAAAGTTATACAATCCATGAGCACATAGTCTGAGCTTAACTTGAGCGCTAGGTCCAATTAAGGAAACCTAACTAGTTTTGCCTCCTACGAGTGTCTAATCCACACTCGTCTTCCCAAATGCTAATACATCCGTTTGACCGGCTAGTGCGTGCTAACCCGGATGAAGATTGTCAATCCCATATGATATCATATACTAACATTCACGCTAAAATATTAGAGACTATGCTATAGAGGACTTTAAATTGATTAGCTTGAAACTCATGTAGTATTTGAAGGTTGGTACTTGCGTTCTACTTGTAAAACAAAATAGCGTAGTAATATCACACCCCTAGTTGTAAAATAGTGAAAATGGGGCCATGAAACTCACCTGAGTCTTGAAGTGTTTAATTTAATAAACTTGAAGTAATTAGCTGTGAATTGATGCCCAAGAACTTGAAACCTGAATGTGTTCACGACACTTGATTGTTATTAATTGTACCGGTATCTCGAAAGACTACTTTTGTAGTTGTTATACAACTATATATATATGTCCAAATTACTACGATTTGGTTGATTGTTTTGTTACAAGTTACTACGACTTGTTTGATTGAATTGACACAAGTTACAACGACTTGTTTGATTGAATTGATACAAGTTACAACGACTTGTTTGATTTTTGAAGTATGTTTTAAAAACGCGTACGGCCCGTTGGTGGTTTAGTTGAAATAATAATCTCGACATATCTATATTTGTTTGAAGTGTTATGCTTGAAAAACATGTTTTAATGTCCCTTAGAAGTTATTTTGTTTAATCGTTTGAAGTTCCAAATGTCTAACACCTAGCTTGGAATTAAATTGTAAATTTGCTGTGTTTTGCGACACTATATGCGACACAAGGACACGTCATGCGAAACAACGGTTGTGTCGCATAAAAGTGCGACACAATATCTATACGACACAAGGGTTGTGTCGCATAGATTCGAGATGCTGATTTAACAGCGACATAAGGGTTGTGTCGTATGGAAATACGACATAAGATGCGACATAAAATACGACACAATATTGTGTCGCATACGGTACGACACGAAGGGTTCATACGACACAAAATACGACATAAGGATTTTATGCGACATAACATGCGACACAATGCTTATGTCGCAAAGATGAACACCAGCCCAGAAACATCGGCTGTTCGTGATTTTCCACCCCAAAACCCAAATCAAACTTATTTTTAGGCTATGAAATCGTGTTTTCTTCATATATTTGGACATATACATGTTATATAACTCATAAACATGTAAAAACAAGTTAAAACGAGAGATTTCGAGAATTTGTCGGAAACTTACGCGGCGTCGGATTGAAAATCCGAAAAGATGAAAGTGTAGATCGCGTTGAGGTGGTTCCTTTTCCGTAATTATTTTGATGATTCGAGGTCGTTTCGTGTATTTATTTTGAAAATTGGTGATATTTTAGTGGTTGTTTAAATTAGAGAGAAAGAGAGATAGAGAAAGAGAAATTGAGTTGGTGAATGAGGAAAGAAAAAGAAGGTGGGGGTTTTAACCTCCACTTTTTCGTTCCCTGTGTTTGTGCCCCGTGTGGTGTTCGTTTTCCCGATTGTTTATACGTTAAATATTTATTTTATATGTTTAAATATACGTTTCAATATACGATTTAATTCCCGATGATTTGGTTGAAGTATTTTTATTAAGTACTTTAGGTTGTAGTTATAAATTGTAACTCAAACTCGTTTTATTTTGTCGCGCGTGTTTATAATTTAACTAAGTAAATTGTTATTTATACGATACTGTTTAAACTGAAATATTACAAAATAATATTCTTGAGATATAATGGTTCCATTAAATAACGTTATGTTATTTAGTTAAATTGTTCACCAACGTCCGTATTTATTGTATCGAAATTCATTCGATTTGAAACTCGTACGATTTAAACAAACCGCAAATTTGTGTAGATATATATTCAACAATATATATAATAATTGATACATTAATTAGCCTAACACAGAACTAATTACATGTATTAAAACTTGATTAGGCACTAAATTCTAGTCCTAAATTGACGGGTGTCACAGTGGTTTACCTGAGGACATAATGAGAGATGATTGAGACTCGCGATTCTCAAGCGTACTCGAGCCGGGGATCACACGGGGTTTGTATGGTTAATTCACCATCTTGTTCATGATCCTCGGCATACCAGTCATGAATAGTAGATGAGCATAACCGAGATTAACATGCCATTGATAGAAATCAATGAATCTCAAAGATCTAGGAGTTTCATAGAAATGAAATAGATAATGATATTTTCGTTATATGATTACGGCGACCCTTTTCATAAAACTGAAAATAGGGATCCTAGCCTTAATTTAGAAAATTGGGTAAATAATTAAGGAATATTCAAACTAACTAAAACTGTTTTATCTCATAGATGGCAAATATAAATGGTGCAAATCCTCCCGTCCCCAATCCCGCACATAACTCGAACTTCTCACTACTCTCGGTTCTTGGAAGGGAAAGACTAACCGGTCCAAACTATATAGACTGGATGCGTAACCTAAGGTTTACCTTGAGGTACGAGAACAAGGAATATGTTCTCGATGAGCAGATTCCCGTAATTGATGAAGAATCAACCCAAGAGGAGATTGAGGCACACCGGAAACATTATGATGATGCAAATAAAGTGTCTTGTATCATGGCATCTTCCATGAGCCCTGAACTGCAAAAGACTTTTGAAAACACTTGGGCTTATGAAATGAACCAACAGCTAAAGGAAATGTTTCAGGCTAAGGCAAGCAAAGAACGCCTTGATGTGGTGAAATCCCTCATGGCTTGCAAGCCCAAACCTGGAGTTTCTATCTGTGCTTTCGTCTTAGAGATGAAAGGGTACTTTGATAGGTTGGAGTCATTGAACATGGTATTTGACACAGAGTTTTCCATCGCCATAATTCTATCCAGTTTGCCAGCTGTCTACAATCAGTTTGTGATATCATATCAGATGAATATGAATGAGAGGGAAGGCTCAATAATGGAACTCCACAATTTACTGCAAACTGCTGAACAAGGAATCAAGAAAGATGATGTGTCCTCTGCCTCAGCACCTCCTGTGTTGACTGTTGGTCAAAGTGCAAAGAAAAGAAAAAGGTCAAATTCTAATTGGAAAAGGAAGACTGCTGACGGAAAGTCTGTTCGCAAGTCTAAGAAAGGGACTGATTCTGAGATTGCACCTATTAGTGACCCCAAGGAAGCAGTGTGCTTCTACTGCAACACTAAGGGGCATTGGAAGCGTAACTGCCCAAAGTACCTGAAGGACCTTGAAGATGGAAAGGTCGAGAAGAGTACTCACTCAGGTATGTTTATGATCGAACTCCATAATACTACAACTTCTAATTCGTGGGTTCTGGATACAGGGTGTGGTAATCACATTTGCACCGTATTGCAGGGGCTAAAGGAAAGTAGAAGTGTGAAGCATGGAGAGCTCAACCTAGTTATGGGAAACAAGGGAATTGTACCTGTAACGAAGATTGGAAGATTTGAGCTCATGCTGAATTCTGGAGTTAGGATAGATTTAAATAATTGCTATTATTCGTCAAAAATGACTAGAAACATTATTTCATTTTATGCTTTGTTTAAAGATGGTTATCATTTTACTTTTGATAATGGAAATGGAGATATTTTGGTTTATTTAAATAATTGTTTTGTTTTTAAAGCTTCTCCTTGCAAAGGCATATATGAAAATGTTGAATGTGTTAGCAATGTTATTTTAAATGTTGATTCGTCTAATGAGCTTGATAAATCCAAGTTGTGGCACTATCGTCTAGGGCACATAAACAAGAAACGCATCGCCTAACTCCAAAAGGATGGAGTATTGGAATCATTCGACTTCAAATCGGATGATGTATGCGAATCTTGTTTATTAGGCAAGATGACTAAATCACCATTCACAGGATCATGTGAAAGAGGTGAAGGATTATTGGATTTGGTACATACAGATGTATGTGGACCATTCCGATGTGCTACAAAAGATGGAAATAGATACTATGTTACATTTACTGATGACTTCAGTAGATTTGGACATGTTTATCTGATCAAACATAAGTCAGATACTTTTGAGGTGTTCAAAAGATATCAAAGCGAAGTAGAGAATCAACTGGGCAGAAAGATAAAGGTTCTCCGATCCGATAGGGGAGGAGAGTACCTTAGTATCGAGTTTCTCGATCATCTTAGAAACTGTGGAATAGTTTCACAATTGACTCCTCCTAGAACACCGCAGCTAAATGGTGTTGCTGAGAGGAGAAACAGTACTTTGTTAGACATGGTTCGATCTATGATGAGTCGAGCAACACTTCCAATAAGTTTCTGGGGTTATGCATTAGAAACAGCCGCCCATATCTTAAATCAAATACCCACTAAGAAAGTTTTAAAGACACCTTATGAGATGTGGAAGGGAAAGAGACCTTCTCTTGGTCACATCAAAATCTGGGGTTGTGAAGTTTACGTTAGACGGGAAACTCAGGACAAACTAGACTCCAGATCTGAAAAGTGTCTTTTCGTCGGTTATCCACAAGAGTCGTTTGGATATTTATTCTTCAGACCCAAGGATAATGTAGTCTTTGTAGCTCGAAGAGGAGTGTAGATAAATGATATCTAAAGAGAACAGTGGGAGTAAAATTGATCTTGAAGAAATTCAAGAATCTACCGATGAAGAATGTAACACCCCCAAATTTAACGAATTGCGGAAGCATACATTGGGTGTTACTAATCAATATACAAAGCATAAGATTAATAGCAAACGACCTCTAAATGAGACGTTTGTAAAATAGTTACATTTCATAATTAATAATCGTTTGAAAACCGAAGGTTTTCGTATACAAAATGTAATTCCCTAGAGCCCACGCGTATAGCGGGAGATTCTATTACATAACCATAGTTACAAAAGATAATGCCGAAGAATCTCCGTTAAATGCAGTTTGTAAAATCATGCGACTCTAGCTAGTAATCCTGGAGTGACCGTACTCCTTAAGTGTACCTGAGATACAAAGCTAAAAAGTGTCAACCAAAAAGGTTGGTGAATCTCACAGGTTTAGTAATAAGTAAGTGTTATGAACCACAAGTATGTACCCGTATTGCTATCAAGCAAAGTAAGTAAATCGGTAAATCAGTACAGTGCCATGAGCTCATAAGTTGAAGCTTAACCGTGTAGTGTGAATATATCACGTACCCCCGTGAGTGCTATCCGCACACTCATATGTAACAAATAATAATATGTCTGTTTCTACGTGTAAATCAGTACGTGGTGGCGCTACCACCCCAGACAGGGATTGTCAGTCCCAAATGGATCCATCTATTAGTAATCGCGCTTAAGTCCATAACTAACAACTTACGATTAGGAGGCTTTCAGTGGATAAAAGTAACTCATGCGTTTGTTTGTAAACAGTAATGTTTTCAGTTCAGTACATTGTGTTCATACGTAAAACAGTTGCTAAGTATCTCACCCCAAAGTATAAAACAGTAAAAGTGGGGCTGTAAGACTCACCTGAGTCGAGTAGTGGTAATTAGCAAATAGTAGTAAAGCAAGTAGGTTCTCCGAACCCGTAACCTTCTAGTGCCTAAACACATAAGGTTAAGTAAGTAGATGTCTCACAAGACCATCTAGGCTAGTTGTTCATACAACCCGTTGTGTTTAAATGTTGGTTTGTTCGCGTTTGTTTCAAGAGATATACGGCCCGTTGGTGATTTGTTACAATTAAAGTTTATCATTTGTAACGCAATTTAGTGCAATTGTAATAGAAAGTATGTTTTATTATGTTTGTTAAGTCGTATGGTATAAGTATTTGATGTTGTATAAGTTCGACACTTAGTGTAAAAATAGTTGAAAAGCTGCTGTTTTATGCGACACTTCATAGCGTCACTCAGGTTGATCATGCGACACTAAGACAGTGTCGGGTGAAGTGTCGGGTATTCAGGTCATGCGTCACTAACGAAGTGTCGTGTAACATATTGTGCGTCACTTAAGAAGTGACGGGTTCCGTAATAATAGCGGCACTCAAGCAGTGTCGGTATTAGGATAGCTGCGGCACTAGATTAGTGTCGTATAAGTGGTAGTTTTAATAATATGCGACACTTCGGAAGTGTCGGGTAATAAGGTCTAGCGGCACTAAGGAAGTGTCGGTAAGTATAAGTATAGGCGTCACTATCATAGTGACGGGTAAAGATCACAAAAGGTAACAGGCGACACTTAAGAAGTGTCGGTATCGGACATAGGGCGACACTTAAGTAGTGTCGGGTAGATAGTATAGCGACACTAAGGAAGTGTCGCTATAAGTGACGCATATCTGGGTTCATCTATGCGACACTATCGGCTGATCGACGGATTTCGAGCCAAAAACATGTTTTCGGGTTTCCGTTTGGTCTGATTCTTTTACCCAACCCTCATATGAACATATTAAGCCTATATAAACCATAAACTAGTAAAAATGATCAAAAACGAGAGATGTTGGGATTTGTCGGAAACTTACAAAGTGTCGGATTGAGAATCCGAAAAGATAGGAATGTAGATCGTGTGATGGTGAACGTTTTCTTCCAAATGAGTAGTGCAATCCAAGGTCGTTTAGTACGTTTATTTATCGATTTAGTGAGGTTTTTGGAGTTGGTGGTGATGAGAGAAAAAGGACAAGAGAGAGGAAGGAGAGAGAGTGAGTGGAAGAGAATGAAAGAAAAGGGAAGGGAGGTGGGGGTTTTACCTCCACTTTTCAGTCCCCGCTCCCCGTGCGGTGTTCGTTTGCTCCGTCGTTTACGCATTAAATATTTATTTCACGCGTTTAATTATATTTATAAAATCACAAATCTTGTTTAAATAATTTATTTAAATTATTTCCTTAAATCTTTAATAGTTTAAATTAAATTTAATTACTTTTGTTATTAAATCGTGTAAGTTTTAATCGTGTAATACGAGGCAGTTACTAATTGTTATAAAATAGCATTTCGGTCATAGTTGCGTTATTTTAGTTTATAAATCTTTGTTCACCAACGTCCGTGTTAATCGAATAGAATTTCATTCTATTTAAGTTGCGTACGATTTAAGCCAAATCGCAAGGTTGTATATATTCACCAATATATAATCCGATACATAAATTAGCCTAACACAGAACTAATTACATGTATTTACAAAGAATTAGGCACTAATTCTAGTCCTAATTTGCCGGTTGTTACATTCTCCCCTTGTTAAAAGAATTTCGTCCCGAAATTAGCTCGATGCGTTGTCTGGGAAGAGATGTGGGTATTTCTGTCGCATTTGGTCTTCCCGTTCCCAGGTGAATTCAGGACCACGTCTAGAATTCCACCTGACTTTAACGATGGGAATACGACTCTGTTTTAGTTGTTTGACCTCGCGGTCCATGATTTCCATAGGTTCCTCGACAAAATGAAGTTTATCATCGATCTGAATTTCATCGAGCGGTATAATCAGTGTCTCGTCAGACAGACATTTCTTCAGATTAGAAATGTGGAAGGTGTTGTGAACGCTGCTAAGCTCAGCAGGAAGTTGCAGGCGGTATGCCACTGGACCAATCTTTTCAAGGATTTCGAATGGTCCGATGTATCTAGGGTTTAGTTTGCCTCGTTTTCCGAATCGAATGACACCTTTCCACGGTGCCACTTTGAGAAGTACCTTGTCCCCTACTTGGAACTCAAGGTGTTTGCGCCTCACGTCAGCATAGCTTTTCTGACGATCACGCGCGGCTTTTAGTCGGTTTTGTATGCCGACGATCTTTTCAGTTGTTTCATGTATGATTTCTGGACCGGTGAGTTGTGTATCCCCCACCTCAGTCCAATAGATAGGTGACCGGCACTTACGACCGTACAGTGCCTCGAAGGGTGCAGCCTTTATGCTGGTGTGATAACTGTTGTTGTACGAGAATTCGCACAACGGTAAGTGATTTTCCCAGTTTTTACCGAAGTCAACTACGCAGGCTCGTAGCATGTCTTCCAGTGTTTGTATGGTTCGTTCGCTCTGGCCGTCGGTTTGAGGATGGTAAGCCGTACTCATATCCAGACGAGTACCAAGAGATTTTTGCAGTGACTGCCAGAAGCGAGAAGTAAATCGAGCATCTCGGTCGGAGATGATTGAGATGGGTACTCCGTGTCTTGACACGATTTCTTTCAGGTAGATCCGTGTCAAACGTTCCATCTTGTCAGTTTCCTTGATGGCTAGGAAATGAGCAGATTTAGTGAGTCGGTCAACGATCACCCAAATGGTATCGCAACCGTTAGAAGTTTTCGGGAGTTTAGTAATGAAATCCATGGTGATCTGCTCCCATTTCCATTGTGGTATTTCGGGTTGTTGTAGCAAACCGGAGGGTTTCTGGTGTTCAGCTTTAACTTTGGAACAAGTAAGACACTTGCCAACATAGGTTGCAATGTCAGCTTTCATGTTGGGCCACCAATACATTTCCTTGATGCCGTGATACATTTTGTCGGCACCGGGGTGTATCGAGTATTTAGACTTGTGAGCTTCATCCATCACCAAGTCTCGCAGGTTCCCAAAACTTGGCAACCAGATTCGATTCGAGAAGTATTTGGCCCCGTTAGGTTTGGTTTCAAATTGTTTGTCCATGCCCCGCAAGGCCTCGTTTATCAAGTTTTCTGGTTTGAGTGCTTCGAGTTGAGCGATGAGAGTTTGATTGATGAGGTCGTTGTGAATGGTCATATCGAGAGCTCGAACTCGAAGTGGTTTCACTCGTTCTTTTCTGCTTAAGGCATCGGCAACAACATTTGCCTTGCCCGGATGATAGCGGATTTCGCAGTCGTAATCAGTAAGCAACTCGACCCATCGACGTTGCCTCATGTTGAGATCCTTTTGATCAAAGATATGTTGGAGACTTTTATGGTCAGTAAAGATTGTACACTTGGTACCGTATAAGTAGTGTCTCCAGATTTTCAGAGCGAATACAACAGCTCCCAACTCTAGGTCATGAGTTGTGTAATTCTTTTCGTGGACCTTGAGTTGTCGAGAGGCGTAAGCGATGACTTTGTCCCGTTGCATCAGTACGCAACCAAGACCTTGGTGTGAAGCATCACAGTATACCACGAAGTCATCGTTGCCTTCGGGTAAAGATAAGATAGGTGCACTGCAGAGTTTCTGTTTTAGTAGCTGAAAAGCTGACTCCTGTTTGTCAGTCCAATCGAACTTCTTTTCTTTTTGAGTCAGTGTAGTGAGAGGTAGGGCTATTTTTGAAAAATTCTCAATGAACCGCCTGTAGTATCCGGCGAGTCCTAAGAATTGGCGTACCTCGGTTGGTGTTGTAGGTGCTTGCCAACACTTGATAGCCTCGATTTTTGAAGGATCGACATGAATCCCTTGATTGTCAATGATGTGTCCAAGGAATTGAACGGTTTGCATCCAGAACTCACACTTAGAGAATTTGGCGTATAACTCTTCGTGTTTGATCAGCTCTAGGATAGTTTTCAGGTGTTGTGCGTGTTCCAGTTCGTTTCGCGAATAGATAAGGATGTCATCGATAAAAACAATGACAAACTTGTCGAGGTAAGGTTTGCACACCCTATTCATAAGGTCCATGAATACAGCCGGTGCGTTGGTTAAGCCGAATGGCATCACTTGGAATTCATAATGCCCGTATCGAGTTCGGAAAGCAGTTTTTGGGATGTCATCGTCACGAACTCGGAGTTGGTGGTAACCTGACCGTAGATCGATCTTTGAGTAGAAACTCGACCCCTGAAGTTGGTCGAACAGGTCATCGATGCGAGGAAGTGGGTAACGGTTCTTGACAGTTAATTTGTTGAGTTCACGGTAGTCGATGCACATACGGAAAGAACCGTCTTTCTTTTTCACAAACAGGACCGGAGCTCCCCAAGGTGAGGAACTTGGTCGAATAAATCCCTTGTCCAGGAGTTCCTGTAACTGAGTAGACAACTCCTGAAGTTCGGATGGGGCTAGTCGGTAAGGGGCTCGTGCCACGGGTGCTGCGCCGGGCACAAGATCAATAGAGAATTCGACTTGTCTAGTTGGCGGTAGGCCAGGCAAGTCTTCAGGAAAGACTTCTGGGAAGTCTCGAACAATAGGCACATCCTCAAGTCGCTTCTCCACCGACTTTTTCTCCATAACGTGCGCGAGGATTGCCTGGTACCCTTTTCTCAAGTATTTTCGGGTTTTCATGCAAGAAATGATGTTTATTCTCGTCTCACCGGTCTCCCCTTGTATGCTCAAAGTCCCACCGGTGATGAGAGGAATGCGTACAAGTTTCTCAAAACAAACGATTTCGGCTCGGTGCTTAGACAACCAATCCATGCCGACGATGATGTCAAAGCTGCCGATTTCGACAGGTATCAAGTCAATGGAAAAGAGCTCGTTAGCTAGGTTTAGAGTGCAATTAGGTATCACACTGTCGGCCTCAATAAGTTTTCCGTTTGCCAATTCTACAGTGTACTTAGAATCTAAGGCAATAGGTGTGGTGTCAAGTAGTGGATAAAACTCATCAGAAATAAAGCTCTTATCGGCACCAGTATCAAATAATACAGATGCAGTCAAGTTGTTGAGAAGAAACGTACCCGTGACCACATTCGGGTCTTGACGGGCTTCCCCAGATTTCAGCACAAAAGCTCTTCCTCGAGCATTGTTGTTGTTCTTGTTGTTGTTGTTGTTCAGTTTCGGGCAGTCTTTCTTGAAATGCCCCGTACCGTTGCACCCATAACAAGTCTTTGGTGCAGAGGTGTTGGTGTCAGTGGTGTTTGATCTACAGTCCTTAGCCAAGTGTCCAAACCTCTTACACTTGCTACAGGGACACGAACCATAGTGGTGTCGTTGACACTTTGAGCAATAGGGCTTGGTTCCCTTGTACGCTCCCTTGTCATCAGAACTGGAGGTGTAGGCTTTAATGGTCTCAGGTTTCTTGGTTTGGTGGTTGTTGTGGTTGTCGGACCATTTTCGTTTATTGCTGTTGGAGGATGGAGTGGGTAGTTCTGGGTCCTCGTTCATAGCTAGAAGTTCATGGGCCAACCGAATGGCACCATGAAGTGTGGTTTGGTTTGATGAGGCGACATTTCCCCGGACGGGTTCCGGGAGGCCGCGGATGTATTTCTTAATCTTGTCGGGCCCAGTACCTGCCATAGCTGGGCGAAGAACGGTGAGTTGTTGGAATCTGGTGGTGTATCCAACGATATCAGTTCCTTTCACTTTTAAGTTCCAGAACTCTTCGTCCAGCTTGTGAAGTTGTTCGGACGGGCAATACTCATCAGTGAGCATTTTCTTCAGATCCTCCCAAGGGAGTAGATAAGCGGTGTCAATCCCCACGGACTGGGTATAGGAATTCCACCACGAGAGGGCACCATCTTCGAGGGTGCAGGTGGAGAATTTGACTTTGTCGTCCTCCGCACATTTGCTGATGCGGAAAATGGATTCCATCTTTTCGAACCATCTGATAAGTCCGATGGCTCCTTCGGTCCCCTTGAAGCTCAAGGGTTTGCAGTTTTGAAAATCCTTGTATGAACAAGGTTTAGCATCAGAGGTTTCAGCGGCATCGCTGTTTCTTGTGGAACCTGGTGGAGTATTCCGAGCCAAGGCTTCAGTAACAGCCTGGGTTATGAGTGACGTGATCTGAGCATCAGTATAAGGTCTTGACTTTGGCGGCATGACTCTTCAATAAAAGAAATGAAGATACATGAGATTTTGTAAGAAAGTTGTATTTATTTCAGATGTACATGTATAAAGGTGGTAATACATAACATCATTATGAAAAGAATTATGGCAATTAATATGAGTCGAAGCAGCAAGTAATATTTGATAGGTGATGCGAGTTCAAAGGTTACATCCTACGGATGTATTACAAAAGACATCGGGAATTGTTACATCTGACTGGAACATAGAGTAGTGCTTAGATAGTTACTAGATTACAGGATAGTTTACAAAACAAAGACTAAGCTAGTCTTAATGTAGGTTAATCTGCTCCATCATTTCGATGAGACGATCCACAGTATTTGCAAGTCTGCTGGCTTGTCGAGCATTGTCTTCAGCTAATGCTAGTCGCTGTACCAATCCACGGGTATATTCTTCCGTTTCCCGTGAGCGTTGTTCACACTCATCAAGTCTGTGTTTCAAAAGAGTGGTTTCCACGCTTATCTCCACCACTTTGTTGAGAAGAACGTCCACATTATTAACGGTGGTTTCGTGATCCTCAGAGACTTGTTCGATGCGCTCAAGTGCTGTAAGTCTCCAGTTTTCGTTTGTTTCCTGCAACACGACATCCATGGTGCGAAGTCGTTGCTCGTGTTGGTTCACCCTAGCAGCTAAGGCCGGCAAGGTGAAGTGAGTGGAGTACGGGCCAGCTCGAGGCAACCTGTTGTTCCTCCTTGCTACCCTTGGGTTCTGCGACCCGGATTGAGAACGGGATGAATAGGATGGGATGTTTGCCATTTCTGAGACAAAACGTTAGTAAGATTGAGGCCTATATTCATATAGTCCCTATATAATATAGCCTATTGAGTGTCTAGCATAAACATGTTTAAGTCTCGGTTCTCTCGAAGTCAGAGTCTTCTATTGTACCCTGTTCAGCCATAACCCCTTTCAGATCTTACATCGTCTTTGCTTAATTGTACATAGTTGATCAGGCTATGTTAAATTAAACTCGTATGATGTAATCACTGAACCGGTTATACCTAATAAGGGATACTGCCTAATGGTCATAGTCTAGGCTCACTAAATGCAACCTAGTTCACTACAACCTTAGGCTCTGATACCAATCTGTAACACCCCCAAATTTAACGAATTGCGGAAGCATACATTGGGTGTTACTAATCAATATACAAAGCATAAGATTAATAGCAAACGACCTCTAAATGAGACGTTTGTAAAATAGTTACATTTCATAATTAATAATCGTTTGAAAACCGAAGGTTTTCGTATTCAAAATGTAATTCCCTAGAGCCCACGCGTATAGCGGGAGATTCTATTACATAACCATAGTTACAAAAGATAATGCCGAAGAATCTCCGTTAAATGCAGTTTGTAAAATCATGAGACTCTAGCTAGTAATCCTGGAGTGACCCTACTCCGTAAGTGTACCTGAGATACAAAGCTAAAAAGTGTCAACCAAAAAGGTTGGTGAATCTCACAGGTTTAGTAATAAGTAAGTGTTATGAACCACAAGTATGTACCCGTATTGCTATCAAGCAAAGTAAGTAAATCGGTAAATCAGTACAGTGCCATGAGCTCATAAGTTGAAGCTTAACCGTGTAGTGTGAATATATCACGTACCCCCGTGAGTGCTATCCGCACACTCATATGTAACAAATAATAATATGTCTGTTTCTACGTGTAAATCAGTACGTGGTGGCGCTACCACCCCAGACAGGGATTGTCAGTCCCAAATGGATCCATCTATTAGTAATCGCGCTTAAGTCCATAACTAACAACTTACGATTAGGAGGCTTTCAGTGGATAAAAGTAACTCATGCATTTGTTTGTAAACAGTAATGTTTTCAGTTCAGTACATTGTGTTCATACCTAAAACAGTTGCTAAGTATCTCACCCCAAAGTATAAAACAGTAAAAGTGGGGCTGTAAGACTCACCTGAGTCGAGTAGTGGTAATTAGCAAATAGTAGTAAAGCAAGTAGGTTCTCCGAACCCGTAACCTTCTAGTGCCTAAACACATAAGGTTAAGTAAGTAGATGTCTCGCAAGACCATCTAGGCTAGTTGTTCATACAACCCGTTGTGTTTAAATGTTGGTTTGTTCGCGTTTGTTTCAAGAGATATACGGCCCGTTGGTGATTTGTTACAATTAAAGTTTATCATTTGTAACGCAATTTAGTGCAATTGTAATAGAAAGTATGTTTTATTATGTTTGTTAAGTCGTATGGTATAAGTATTTGATGTTGTATAAGTTCGACACTTAGTGTAAAAATAGTTGAAAAGCTGCTGTTTTATGCGACACTTCATAGCGTCACTCAGGTTGATCATGCGACACTAAGACAGTGTCGGGTGAAGTGTCGGGTATTCAGGTCATGCGTCACTAACGAAGTGTCGTGTAACATATTGTGCGTCACTTAAGAAGTGACGGGTTCCGTAACAATAGCGGCACTCAAGCAGTGTCGGTATTAGGATAGCTGCGGCACTAGATTAGTGTCGTATAAGTGGTAGTTTTAATAATATGCGACACTTCGGAAGTGTCGGGTAATAAGGTCTAGCGGCACTAAGGAAGTGTCGGTAAGTATAAGTATAGGCGTCACTATCATAGTGACGGGTAAAGATCACAAAAGGTAACAGGCGATACTTAAGAAGTGTCGGTATCGGACATAGGGCGACACTTAAGTAGTGTCGGGTAGATAGTATAGCGACACTAAGGAAGTGGTGCTATAAGTGACGCATATCTGGGTTCATCTATGCGACACTATCGGCTGATCGACGGATTTCGAGCCAAAAACATGTTTTCGGGTTTCCGTTTGGTCTGATTCTTTTACCCAACCCTCATATGAACATATTAAGCCTATATAAACCATAAACTAGTAAAAATGATCAAAAACGAGAGATGTCGGGATTTGTCGGAAACTTACAAAGTGTCGGATTGAGAATCCGAAAAGATAGGAATGTAGATCGTGTGATGGTGAACGTTTTCTTCCAAATGAGTAGTGCAATCCAAGGTCGTTTAGTACGTTTATTTGTCGATTTAGTGAGGTTTTTGGAGTTGGTTGTGATGAGAGAAAAAGGAAAAGAGAGAGGAAGGAGAGAGAGTGAGTGGAAGAGAATGAAAGAAAAGGGAAGGGAGGTGGGGGTTTTACCTCCACTTTTCAGTCCCCCGCTCCCCGTGCGGTGTTCGTTTGCTCCGTCGTTTACGCATTAAATATTTATTTCACGCGTTTAATTATATTTATAAAATCACAAATCTTGTTTAAATAATTTATTTAAATTATTTCCTTAAATCTTTAATAGTTTAAATTAAATTTAATTACTTTTGTTATTAAATCGTGTAAGTTTTAATCGTGTAATACGAGGCAGTTACTAATTGTTATAAAATAGCATTTCGGTCATAGTTGCGTTATTTTAGTTTATAAATCTTTGTTCACCAACGTCCGTGTTAACCGAATAGAATTTCATTCTATTTAAGTTGTGTACGATTTAAGCCAAATCGCAAGGTTGTATATATTCACCAATATATAATCCGATACATAAATTAGCCTAACACATAACTAATTACATGTATTTACAAAGAATTAGGCACTAATTCTAGTCCTAATTTGCCGGTTGTTACAAAGAACCTATAATAAACACTGACGTTCAACAAGAGGTGGAGACACCTGTTAAACCTGAAGACATATCCTTACCCGTTCGCAGATCTAGTAGAGTTAGCAATCCTCCTGAGTTCTATTATGGTTACCAAATAGAAGAAGGGGATAAGATAAGTGATAGTGCACTGGCTGAATTAGATGAGCCTGCTAACTACAAGGAAGCGATGGCAGGCCCTGAGGCTGCTAAGTGGAAGGAAGCTATGAAAAGTGAAATTCAGTCCATGTATGACAACCAAGTTTGGAATTTAGTTGACACTACACCCGGTCTTAAGACGGTGGGATGTAAGTGGATCTTCAAGAAGAAGACAGACATGGATGGGAACGTGCATACTTATAAAGCTAGATTGGTAGCACAGGGCTATACTCAAACCTACGGGATTGATTATGAGGAATCCTTTTCACCAGTAGCTAAGATTAAGTCAATTAGGATTATGTTAGCCATAGCTGCATTTCATTATTATGAAATTTGGCAGATGGATGTCAAAACTGCTTTCCTTAACGGGAAACTGACAGAGGATGTGTTCATGGCACAACCGGAAGGTTTTGAAAATACAAAGTATCCTAATAGAGTGTGCAAGCTTGAAAAGGCTATTTATGGACTTAAACAAGCCTCACGTAGTTGGAATCTCTGCTTCCATGAGAAAGTCACAGAGTTTGGATTTTCTAGAAGTGAAGATGAGTCCTGTATATATGTCAAGTTCAGTGGGAGTATTGTAGTATTCTTAGTATTATATGTGGATGATATACTGCTCATAGGAAATGACATCCCAACTTTACAAGGTGTAAAAGCATGGTTGGGAAAATGTTTCGCTATGAAAGATCTTGGAGATGCAGCATATATCCTAGGTATAAAGATTTATAGAGATAGGACAAAACGTCTAATAGGACTCAGCCAGGACACGTACTTAGATAAAATCTTGAAAAAATTCAATATGGAAAATTCTAAGAGAGGGAACTTACCCTTAAATCATGGCATGAAGATCAGTAAGGATCTGTGTCCAAAGTCAGAACAAGAATTGGACAGAATGAGTCGAATCCCATATGCTTCGGCTATAGGATCGATCATGTATGCCATGACGTGTACAAGACCTGATGTCTCATTTGCTTTGAGCTTAGTGAGTCGACATCAGCAGAATCCTGGTGAAGGTCATTGGACAGCTGTAAAGAACATTCTCAAGTATTTGAGAAATACTAAAGACATGTTCTTGGTTTATGGTGGAGAAGAGGAACTAAGAGTAACGGGTTATAGTGACGCCAGTTTCCAAACAGACAGAGATGATTGCCGTTCACAGTCTGGTTGGGTGTTCTTACTAAATGGGGGAGCGGTGACATGGAAAAGTTCTAAGCAAGATACAGTGGCAGACTCTACATGCGAGTCTGAGTACATTGCGGCTAGTGAAGTTGCAAAGGAAGCTATCTGGATGAGGAATTTCATTGGAGATCTTGGAGTTGTTCCAACAGTACAAGATCCTATTGCTATATTCTGTGATAATGAAAGTGCAGTTGCCTTGAGCAAAGAACCCAAGGATCACGGAAAGTCAAAGCATATTGAAAGGAAATACCATTTTGTTCGAAGTAAAGTCGAAGAAGGACATGTAATTGTGAAGAGCATAAGATCAGAGGATAATCCAGCTGATCCGTTCACAAAGCCTCTAGGAAAGTCTAAGCACGATGAACATGCTAGGAGCATAGGTTTAAGAGATAATGTAAAATTTTAGTTGTTAGTTTGAATTTGAAACGTTATAAACAATGATGGTAACTGTAATAGACTTGGTGATTAAGTAATGGAGATTATTAATTGGAAGGAGTTCTACCATTTACTATTGTTTGTCGTTGTGTTTCAGTTTTGCATGTTTAGACATCACTTCCGGAGTAATAAAGTCTTACTCAAACCTCCTCAGTCGATCACACTATAGGAAGTATGTGGTGAATTAAAACTGTCATGGATTGTTAGTAGATGACTATAGAGATAGACAAGGCATGGAGATTGCTGCAACACTCATGGGTACTTAATGGGGATTTAAGTATAGGAGAAACCCGCACTCATGGAAGTTACTTCATGGATTGAAATCACGAGTAACTCTGAGATGATAATATCTTCTGTTCTTAAAATGGAGATGCATGAGTATCTAGTTCTTCAAATCTGTTATACTTTAATCTATTCTAACGCTGTGCATAAAAGGCAGTTATAAAGGGTATGATGGGTATGATACGATAAGTTGACTAATGCTACGTAGTCGATATTTATTTGTTCCTTTTGCCTAAAATGGAAAAGAGATATCATGGGCCCTCTGATGATTAAAGTTTGACTTAAAAAGTGCTAGGCCTGGTCGAGACTAAAGTGATAGTTCAGTAGTCTCATATAGTCAATATAATCGGAAATCAGAAAACATATATATGAACCTTGAGATTGATTATAATCCATGTCTTGGTTCATAAGATATCGTGAAACAAAGGAATGGTTGATCACTTATCTAAAGGACTAACTTAAAGATGATATCAGAGTTCGGCAGTTGCTTTGATGCACACTTTACATAGTTAATGTGAGATAGCCTTGAAACCAATAGTAGTTGATGAATTGTCCAAGTGGGAGACTGTTGGAATAGTGTCCAAAATCATAACTAATTGGTGAGACTATCATTAATGGTAAAGTACTTTTTGGGTTGCCCTCATGAACAGTCAAGAGAAAGATGAAGGATAATATTAATAGCATTAATATTATAGTTAATTGTTTAATTTAATTAATAATAAGTTTATTAATTAGAAATTAAAAGTAATTAAATCCAGTGGAAGATTCCAGAATCTGATCCAACCGCCGGTTGGAAGGTCCAACCGCCAGTTGGGATTAGGGTTACTGAGGCGGTGGAATCGCACACTTGGAGCAGAAGTCAAACAACTCCAACCGCCGGTTGGAAGGTTTAACCGCCGGTTGGGTGTCGAATTCAGCAAACCTTAGGGTTTCTTCCACAACTATAAATAGGGACAACCTATACCTTCATAATACACGTTTTCGAGTACGAATATTCAAGTATTCCGAAAATTCGACTTTCTCTTGGGTTTTTGGGTGTGAAGCATTAGAGGTATTCTACTTTGGGTACTTGCCTCCAAGTAACGAAGCTCTGCTCGTTGGTCTATGCGTGAGAAATAGGTTTTCTCTTAAGGTTAGTGTTTTCCTTATATTCTCTTTGTCCAATTTATTCATTGTACTATGTTGTTAAAGTTAAAGATCCCTTAGGGTTTTAGTTTCCTAATTGCCTTAGATTATTTAAAGTTTTGTTATTCCGCTGTGCATATAATAATTTAGTTGGGGAATAGAAAACCCAACAATAAGTTGGTAAAACAGTAAGTATACAAGTCGATAAGACAATAAGTTTGTAAAGTAGCAAGTCAGTAAAGTCTGTAAAGTAGTATGTCTATCAAGTAGTAAATTTATAAGTCGGTAAAACCATACATACATATATGTATACAAGTAAAACAAGCAATGCATCTCCCCCAAAGTAAAGACAGTAAAAAGGGGCCGTGAGACTCACTGTGATATTAGTGGATGTGAAAGCTAGCAAGTGGTGGTGATAACGTCACCCAATATAATCAACCTATACATAATAATGTATTAACATAAGTACCTTGATACTTTGTCAAATTATGTTAACAATTTGTTTGTTTTAAAGAAATTGTAAATTTCTTAATTTTGTACAAGTCGTTGGTGATTATGCGCTGAAAAATAAATATTATTTTTCGAAGTATGTTCATTGTTTAAACCTTCATTAAGTGTAAGTATATACATATATATACTTATTAGTTGCAAATATATATATATATATATATATATATATATATATGAATATATATATATATATATATATATATATATATATATATATATATATATATATATATATATACGATATAAAACTTACTTTTCGTCATCGTATATATATATATATATATATATATATATATATATATATATATATATATATATATATATATATTCATATATATATATATATATATATATATATATATATATAATTGGTTCATTACATATATACATATAAGTGTCGTTTATTTATATATATACCCACATATAGTTTGTATCAAATGTTTTACTCGTTCTGAAAATTGTCGTAATAATATATTTTCATTTGAGTCGGGTATAGATACAAATATGTAAGTTTTATTTATCCGTATTATTTGTCGTTGTGTATATATATATAAATATATATATAATTAATAGTAATAATAATTAATGTTTATTGTAATAATAATAATAAATAATAATAAATATTAAGGTTAAATATAATAATAGATAACTCATAATTTATAAGTAATTAAATGACATATAAATGAGTACATCATGGATATATAAATGTGTACATGATGAAGTCACGTGGATGCTGACTCTCAAACGTACGGATAAATATCACATGGTTTGGTTTTGGGAATGACTTTTGTGTGTGACACGTTCCACCAATTCACCCGTTCGGTTGGATATAATTAACCAATCGGTTCTCATCAACTAGCCGATCGGTTCCCTTCACTTAGCCGATCGGCTAACTTCATCTAGCCGATCGGGTACGATTATTTACAGTATGTGCTCTGTTTTCAGTCCGAAATTCACAAAAGTTTTTGTTAAGTTTCGAGTTATAATTCTTACAGATGCTATAAACAATTTTATGCAAGTTTTTACCTTTCAATTTTACGTTTTTATAACTCTTATACATGTCTCTATTTTTGATACACAATGGACCTTTTGGGTTCTTATATATATATATATATATATATATATATCAACATCATCATCAACTAAATTTTTATAATCATCATCATACATAAAATCACAAAATTGTAAAAGTTTATAAAAGGAATTGAAATAGGAAAAGATTTTTCTTACCAAGATTTTTTAGAGATAGATGATGATGATGAAGAACGAATGATGATGATTATTATTATTATTATTATTATTATTATTATTATTATTATTATTATTATTATTATTATTATTATTATTATTATTATTATTATTATTATTATTATGTTATCATTTTGTTATTTGTTGATGATTATAAGTTGATGTTGCTTTGCTTCTTGATGTTGCTGTTGGTCGATGATGATCACAGAAGAGATGAAGAGGAGGAAGTTTGGTAGCAAAATAATTGAGGTTTGATGATGAGTTTGTGAGAAGAGGGAGTATATATTATTTGATATTGTTTCAATTTTCAACGGAGGTGTGGAGTGAGCAGTGGTATGTCGATCAGATATTTTAGTTGTAGCAAAATGTTTTAAAATGATAATTTTCTAAATATATAATCGTTTATATTTTTAATGGAAGTATTTTATAAAAACACTTTTAATAGGCTATAAAATTATGTCTTTGTTTTACTTTGAACTTACGGATAGTTTTATGGGTTCAAAATGTATTTAATTTCTAACGGAGTAAATATTTATTATTCCTGACAATAATACTTTATTTGAAAATGTTTTGCACCAACTTCCATTTTAAGTTTTTGCGTTCTGTCAGATTCGCATATACACGATTATTAAATAATCGTTTAACGTTATTTTATATATTTATATATATAATACTCATACACTTCAATAGTTTGAGTATATAATACTTGAAATAAAATTTTAAATTTTGACCAAATTTTGGGTCATTTTTGACCGGGTGTCACATTCTCCCCTTGTTAGGAGAATTTCGTCCCGAAAATTATTCGTAGTAATTATCGGTATATCGAAATAATGGTCTGTGCATCTCTTAAGAAAGTGTCGAAGTGACACAACACTTATCTAGCGTTATCTTCCTCCCCTTGTTGGAATAGGGCCCTACCGGCAACTAAAAGAATTTGAAAGGTAAGTTTCGAGGTGTTTTGACCATTATGTCTGCATGACAAGGCCAGTCGGTCACTAGAGGGTAGCTACAATGTGTACTAGTAGCCTAAAGTAACTATGTAAGTTCTATTGTATTCGTAAAGTCTGTGATAGTCGGTAGGGTTGTAGAGTAAACTAAACTATATAAGTATCGTGTAGTAACTAAGTTGTCGTTTTCCTAATTCTATCAAGTACTTAGAATCTAAGGAAAACATAGAAATTATTAAGCAGCAAGTAAGATCTACCAAAGTAAATAGTATAAAGGTAGTCGGGTTATCTGTAAATGATCATACCAGTGTTGAGTAAGTCAATAAGTCTCGGGTCCTGGTGGTTACCTTCAGTGTTAAGCACATAGAACCTGCCCTTAGCGGTGTTGCTGTTTTTGTCCTTCAGCTTTGGGCAATCCTTCCTGAAGTGTCCAGTACCGTTGCACTCATAGCAGGTTTTGGGTGCAGGGGTGTTGGTACCAGTTATGACTGTTTTGCAATCTTTAGCCACATGCCCGAATCGCTTGCATTTGGTGCAAGGACACGAACCATCATGATGAAGGCTGCACTTAGAGCAATAAGGCTGGCTTCCTTTATACCCTATCTTGTCATCAGATTCAGAAGCGTTGGCCTTAGCAGTTGTAGGCTTTTTGTTGGCTTGGCTCCGGTTTCCAGGGTTTCCATCCGCTTTCCTTTTGTTATCTCCTGAGCTGTTACCAGTTTTTTGTTAACAACGGTTCCTCGGTGAACCATTTGTGCCATTAACTTGTGTGCCATACACACAGTGCCATGAAAGGTAGGAGAGTTCGATGAAGTAACCATCCCCTGAATTTGTGGGGGAAGTCCCCAGAGATAGCGCTCAATACGCTTGGATTCCTGATCAACCATAGATGGGCAAAGGTGTGCCAGCTGATTGAATCGAGAGGTGTAGCCGACAATGTCATTCCCTTGAGTGGTGAGATTCCAGAATTCCGCCTCGAGCTGTTGGATTTCATCCCTAGGACAATACTCGTCTTTGAGCATTTTCTTTAATTCGTCCCAAAGAGTTTTGAGAGCAACGTCTAGGCCCGCAGAGTCAGCATAAGTGTTTCACCATGTCAGAGCATCATCCATAAAAGTGTAGGTGGAGAACTTGACCTTACAGTCCTCAGTGCAATTTCAGATGCGAAAGACTGACTCTGTCTTTTCCAGCCATCGTAACAACCCAATGGCACCTTCAGTGCGGTTGAAGTTCAGAGGCTTGCAGCTAAGGAAGTCTTTGTAGGTGCAAGGTTTTACCACAGTGGTACTTGGTGGTGTTTCAGCACTTTCAAATCATCGTCGCTCAGCAATTAGTGCGTCAGCAACCAGTTGATCAACCTGAGCTTGAGTGTACTTTTGGCGTCGTGGAGGCATGTACCTTCAATGAAGATAAGGGACATGTCAGAGTTTCGTATAAGAATATGATCATCGTAGTTGTATATATAACGGTAATATATAACAACACAAGTGACAATCAATGGTGTAGAATAATAGTGTAATCATTTAACTTGCGAGTTCAAATGATCACCAGAGTTAGAGTTTGCAAAAAGTTCCGGGAATATCACATCCGGATAGATATCAGGAGTCATACAGAATGCGATAGGAAGGTAAGAAAGAATTTTTGTCCTTAGAAGTAAGCCGATTCCGATTGTTAATCGGTCCGTACCGAATAGAATGTCGAAGTTCTTAACTCTACCAGGGTAAGCCAATGTCGAAGAGATGACCCTCGAGGCCAGGGCTCATCCCGGTACTATTTTCCTGACTCGATCAACTTACCGTTGGTGAGTTCTAAGGCGTATCCGAACAATGAGAGTGTTACCAAGTATCTGAGGATATTAATAGGCCTAACCATATATGTATAACCCATATATACATATTATCCACCTAGTTGTGTCTAGCACAAAACAAATAGAAGTCCCGGTTCTCTCGTGGTCATAGTCAACTAGTGCATTCCTGTTCAACATAACTACGTTCAAATCTTACATCATCCTCATTTAATTGTACATAGTTGATCAGGCTATGTTAAATTAAACTCGTATGACGTAATCCTTGAACCAGTCATACCTAATAAGGAATACTGCCTAACGGTCATAGTCTAGGCCCACTAAATGCAACCTAGTTCACTATAACCTTAGGTTCTGATACCAATCTGTCACACCCCCTATTTCGTGATTGGCAGAAGCGACTGTTTTGGGGCGTGACTTATTCAGTAATCGAGCATAAAGATTAATAGCAAACGACTCTAAATGAGACGTTTTAGAAAATACATTACATTACCAAAAGTAGTACACAGTTTTAAGTCATAAGTATACATCATTAGCGAGTTTGCAAAATGATTCTGAAGATTTTAAATACATAATCAAAGTACAAAAGATAATGCAAATAAAATCTTCATAAGTATATATATGCATGCGACTCGTACTAGCTTAGCATATCCTGCGGGCCATCCTACTATTGCTGCGTACCTGAGAATGCATCACTAAAAGCGTCAACCAAAAGGTTGGTGAATCTCACAGGTTTGTAGTAAATAGTAATAGCAATTTATACACAAAGTAGTAAGTAAGTTATCGTACAAATACAATCAGTCAGTAGTAATAGTATCACCATGTACCAGTCAGTAAGTAAGAAATTTACAAATGCAGTAGGTCGGTAAGTAAAGGATTTCACAAGTATAAAAGGGTCGGTGTATTCTGCCATGAGCCATCATAGTCGAAGCTTAACAAGTCTGTAATTTGTCCCCGTGAGTGCTAATCCAAAAACACTCATACGAAACGAGTAGAAAACGTTCGTTTATACGAGTACGGTTCGTGGTGGCGCTTCCACTCCGGAAAGGGATTGTCAGTCCCATATGGATCCATATACTAAAACTCGCGCTTATCCCATAACTAACAACTATGATTCAGAGGACTTCATTGGATTAAAACGTAATTCATGCAATTTAGTAAGTCTGTAGGTCTGTAAGTTGGTATAGTTCGTAAAATGGTAAATTTGTAAGTCGGTCATGCAGTAAATATATAAGTTGGTAAAACAGTAAGTATACAAGTCGATAAGACAATAAGTTTGTAAAGTAGCAAGTCAGTAAAGTCTGTAAAGTAGTATGTCTATCAAGTAGTAAATTTATAAGTCGGTAAAACCATACATACATATATGTATACAAGTAAAACAAGCAATGCATCTCCCCCAAAGTAAAGACAGTAAAAAGGGGCCGTGAGACTTACTGTGATAGTAGTGGATGTGAGAGCTAGCAAGTGGTGGTGATAACGTCGCCCAATATAATCAACCTATACATAATAATGTATTAACAAAAGTACCTTGATACTTTGTCAAATTATGTTAACAATTTGTATGTTTTAAAGAAATTGTAAATTTCTTAATTTTGTACAAGTCGTTGGTGATTATGCGCTGAAAAATAAATATTATTTTTCGAAGTATGTTCATTGTTTAAACCTTCATTGAGTGTAAGTATATACATATATATAGTTATTAGTTGCATATATATATATATATATATATATATATATATGTGTGTGTGTGTGTGTGTGTGTGTGTGTGTGTGTGTGTGTGTATATGTATATATATATTCATATATATATATATATATTACTTGTCGTCGTCGTATATATATATATAATTGGTTCATTACATATATACATATAAGTGTCGTTTATTTATATATATACCCACATATAGTTTGTATCAAATGTTTTACTCGTTCTGAAAATTGTCGTAATAATATATTTTCATTTGAGTCGGGTATAGGTACAAATATGTAAGTTTTATTTATCCATATTATTTGTCGTTGTGTATATATATATAAATATATATATAATTAATAGTAATAATAATTAATGTTTATTGTAATAATAATAACAATAAATATTAAGGTTAAATATAATAATAGATAACTCATAATTTATAAGTAATTAAATGACATATAAATGAGTACATCATGGATATATAAATGTGTACATGATGAAGTCACGTGGATGCTGACTCTCAAACGTACGGATAAATATCAAATGGTTTGGTTTTGGGAATGACTTTTGTGTGTGACACGTTCCACCAATTCACCCGTTCGGTTGGATATAATTAACCGATCGGTTCTCATGAACTAGCCGATCGGTTCCCTTCACTTAGCCGATCGGCTAACTTCATCTAGCCGATCGGATATGATTATTTCCAGTCTGTGCTCTGTTTTCAGTCCGAAATTCACAAAAGTTTTTGTTAAGTTTCGAGTTATAATTCTTACAGATGCTATAAACAACTTTATGCAAGTTTTTACCTTTCAATTTTACGTTTTTATAACTCTTATACATGTCTCCATTTTTTATACACAATGAGAACCTTTTGGGTTCTTATATATATATATATATATATATATATATATATATATATATATATATATATATATATATATATATATCAACATCATCACCAACTAAATTTTTATAATCATCATCATACATAAAATCACAAAATTGTAAAAGTTTATAAAAGGACATGAAATAGGAAAAGATTTTTCTTACCAAGATTTTAGAGATAGATGATGATGATGAAGAACGAATGATGATGGTTATTATTATTATTACTATGTTATCATTGTGTTATTTGTTGATGATTACAAGTTGATGTTGCTTTGCTTCTTGATGTTGCTGTTGGTCGATGATTGACGTGCGTCCAACGGTCGGTTCAGGAATCGCTTCCCGTCGTTGCGGACCTTTCCGCTGGGTGCGGCGTCAGGTGGTAGTTTTAAATTTATATTTTGTCGGGGGAGCCTAATCCTCCGTACTATCTACTGGTACTTGGTACGAATACCTGATACTATTATATGGTAAGGATGATCCAGGGTCGTTCCTCACGATGGCAGAATTGAAACAGAGCTCGTTCAGATAACTTAGTGATCAAGCTAGGGTTTAGATAGTTGGATAGGTATTTGATTTGATTTTTATCTAATTAAAACTAATAAAATATAAAAGTAAAAGGAAGCTAGCACATATGTAACACTTAAACATAACAAAGACGTGGTTCACCATGATTTAGGATAGCATATAGTTAGGATGATGTTTATTGGGGACACAGTCAGTTAACAGACAGATAAACTTAGTTGTAAACACTAGGACCCTACTTATTTAGTTCCGGATCTAAATACGTATGTCACTGAGTACCTAGGCTATCATGAACCCTGATCAGATCAGACTGTTTTCAAACCCCCCTGAACTTTTGCTTGAATAAGACAAAGTCACCCTTGATTTATCTAGGGAGCAGGCATAAGGCAACAGGCCGCAATTGTATTTACTGACCTTTCTTAACCCCTAAGTCTATTTGTTATTATCTAACTGTGTACTGGTTGTTAACTGTTGTTATTCTAAACTATCGGTATTGTAGAGTTAAGCAATGTTTATGGAGCATTAAGCCCTCTTGACAGAACTCTGTATTCATTCATTGAAGCATATATTCTACCGTCATAAACATAGACCCTCCTTTACATTCAGGTGTTCATCCCTAGGAATACTCACGGTGTACAGGGCAATTAGGCATTTCCACAGTGTTCCTGATCCTAGATGTACTAACGGTGTACTGGGCATTTAAGCATTTCCACAGCTTTCCAGATCTTAGGTGTAATAACGGTGTACATGGCAATGAGCATTTCCACAGCTTTAATTCCTAGACCCGAGTTCTAGAAGGGTCACTTCTAGGTATTCCACGATGAAACAGTCCTACGGCATTTCCTTAGCTTCCACGTATTTGACGCTATACGAAGTACTGTGCCGTTTTACAGAAAGTTCATAGCTTCCTACTCTAATTGGAGATAACTGTATCTACGTAGTATTAGGGTTTTCAAAGTCCTATCCTAAGGGCAACAGTCACGTGAAAGTCTGGAAAGGGTGATGAGACACTAGATCTATATTCAGGATAAGCTTAGACAGATAACAAAGTATAACAACTCCCAGTTATATAATGATCGGGAACATTATTCCACAACGGATTGTGCCCACGACTTTCATAGCTTCCACGTTCCGTACTCCACACATTAGTGATGTTTTCGGCGCTATACAAATGAAAGCCGTATAACGTTACCTCCGTTGTTTCATAATGTTGTTATCCCAATATCATATATTTGAAGTAACATCATCACTACTATTTAAATCATGACAAACATACAAGCACACTACTCACAATGCATAACAATAAACATTTCTAATATTAATAAATCACATACATCAAACAAGAACAATATGACAAATTAATAATAGAAATGATAAATGATACCGATACGAATTGCGAGCAGAATAACAACTTGTATTTCTTCATTAAAATCCAAGCATTACATAAGCTAGCCTCTACTAATTAACTACATAACTAATATCTCTTTAGTTCTCCTCTAACTCCTAAGAGTAGTGCTAGAGAGAGAAACTAGAGAGAGGAACTAACTACAAGAATAATTCTCCTCTAACTCCTAAGAGTAGTGCTAGAGAGAGAATGTGTAAGTCCCTAGTTCTTAGGATCGATAACTTCGTTATCTGTAGTATTAAGGTGCGGAATCCCTCAATACGGTGTTATCTTACTAATAACGAGTAAGTTCGTAATTGCGTATATTAAAGCTTAACTTTAAACGATAAAACGTCAAAGCCTAGCCGTTAGGTTTGTTTTCTCTGGTTTTTGAATTCGCAGATGATGAGTGAGAATGCCAAAAAGTTATGTTTTTCACGAATGAAAAACCTTTAAATATGTCAGTTCGTCTCGGCTCGCATGGGCCAGCGAGTTCGGTCCAACTCGCAGCCCAAGCCCAATACTGAGCTCGGCTCGCCAGACTAATGTTCCGCGAGTTCAGTTCTCATCTTCCAGCTCGATTAGCTGCGACTTGAGATCTCGACTCGCCTTGCACAAAACGTATATATTTATTTCATATTTAATAATTCGTCTAACTTAACAAAATAATATGTTTAACGAATATTACTAACAAAACAAATATTCATTTACAAATTCGAACCAATATACAAACGTAATAATAATTACACCAGTCCTATTTCAAGCTAGATATGTTGTCACAATCTATGTCCCAACATACTCCCCCTTGACAATAGCTCTAGCGTCTTTATCTTCACGCCGTCTTTGATTTTCAAGAGTAAATTTTACTTCCTGCAAAAATTTTAAGCTTGATGCATGTTTTAACCATCCTGTGATAATCTCGTGCTAAATCACCCTGATGTGACGTAAAAAGTCATGTTTTTAGAAGCTTTATTCCTCACATTTTGAACCTTTCTTTAGTGAAAGCATTCCAAAACATTGATTATTTACTAAAATACACTAAAGTGGTTCAAAAGTAGACGTTGTGGTAAAAATCACTGAAAACACTCTGAAAATGCACAAAACACAGCATTTTAATACAAGCCGATTCCTCCGACCTCATTTTCCTGTCAAGGCACACCTCCTAACTTCTACCATCTGTTGTATAGGTAAAATCGAGACGGAAAAATCTGGAATCAAGTGAAACGGGCAAAGGACGGAGAAACCACTACGCTTTCAGAGCCATTAAAAGTCATTTCGGCTACGCCTAAGCTCTACACATCCAATTTCTGTGAGATTGGCATCATTAGAAGCGTAACGGAATTACGAAACAACAGGCGAAAGAATCGAGTCAAACGGACGCATAACGAAGGAGATACGGACGTTTTAAGCAACGAACAAAATCAGACGGAGACCTTATACGGCCTCAGGCATCGTATACGGCCCTTGTAAGACCGTATATGGCCTACTATACACCGTATACGGCCCCTGCAAGGCCGTATACGGCCCCCTACCCCATATCGTGCTTCGTTTGCTTGTACGTGCTGCTTCGTGAGTTGTATGTGCGATTTGATAGTTTGCCTATAAATAGTGGACATCCCCAACACTTCATTCATACCATTTTTCTCATTTTCATTCTCTCCCTACATTTTCTCTCTCACACACATCACTCTCTCTCTAGTTTCTCTCTCTAGAGAATTTTCTCTCTCTAGAATTGAGCTAGTTAGAGAGATAGTTAGGTAGAGGTAGCTTTTAGCTTTTGTACGGAGTCACTCCAAGACATTGTATTTGCGAAGATCTGTCTGTAATAAATTCGTATCAGGTTCTATTTATATATCTCTTACTTTCCAGTTTTAAACATGTGTTGCTTTGTTTATGCTTGTTTAGGATTGTATGCTAGATATATAATGTTAGGCTAGACATTTCTTTGTGTTTACTATGATGTAGTTATGTTAGAATGGTCAATATGTTTATGCCATGCTGTTACTCTGCCCGTGTTACTTTAAACTGTGTATGAACTCGTAAACTGAATCTCAAATGTTTATCTATCCAACCTATGCTGTGGTTAGAAGCTTCCTGCTAGAACCTGGCCAATTGCTAGTGGTACGTTCTCTACCTATTCTATACTTGATGATCAATGAACTTGGTATGGCTGTGTTCTCTAGGTTGAAACAAATCATAAGAGACACGGAGCGTAGGATTAGAGATAGGTTAAATTCATGTTTATCTATTATATATCTTTGAGAGAACTTTCGGGATATCTATGATCTGGTTATTGGTTATCTGCTATGCTAGGATTACGGTGTTCTGTTATGTGTTACCCTATCGCATGTTCTTGTTTGATTGTTGCCTTAGGAATGATGCATGCTAGAGTTATCCTCCTGGTTCATATCAGTAACTATATAATTAGGTTTTCAGACACAGAATATTGGTTTATACAGTAGATTAACATGCATGGAATAGTTGTGATGATTTATATCTGTAATGCTGAACAATTTAACTGATCGTTAGCCCGATTATCCCAACTTGGTCCGCGGGATTATCCCCGTTCGTGTTCTTGTTCAATCAACAATTCACGCTACGATACAGACGTCTCTGATGACTGTGACTGGGGACCAGGATTCGAGGATAGTCATCGGTTAAATTGGTCTGTACATTTGGGAGAACTTCCGGTATATCTGACTTCTATAACTGCTATCCACGTGACATGTTATTTATCTGATTGCGGACAACTCTACGTTAGATATTTAATAGGCTCGTAGTTGTAGCTCATTAGGATATAGGAAATCTGCGAGAGTAATGTGGAACCCTAATTAATGTAACGGAAAAACCGTAAAACGCCCTATTACTCGGTATAGTGCTGGAAACACCCATTGGTGGAGTACAAACGTATGGAAGCCGCGGAACGGTCGTAGGTACAATACTTTGCATTAATTATGTTTCTATCCTCTCCGGATTAGTCATCACATCTAGTAGCCTTACCCTTGACTATTCATCAATAACATATAACGAAATCATAGTAAACACTCGCTTATCCTCTGTTGACCGAGTCTCCGTACAAACCTCTTTAGTTTTATTTTCTTTATTTAAATTAGTATTTAGTATAAAAACCAAACCTATCCAAAAACTTTTAAAAACCCTAGCTGAATCTCCAAAGATAATAAAACTTCCTAGACTCCCATGCCCGTTGTAGTTTGAAGAACGACACCTGAGTCATACATACCACTTACTGCCCTTTTAGGTCTGTCAGTAGTATACAACTTAGGATTCCCCTGCTCTACAAATTTAAAACTCACTGTTTGCCGCTTCTATTGCTGTTGGAACAACGACCGGATAAAAATCCGTCCGACCGATAGAGGTAGCGACAAGTTTTTGGCGCCGCTGCCGGGGACTACAACGACCGATTTTAGGAATTTTGTTATCTCTGTTATTTAGCGATCCTTACGGAAGATCAATATCATCCGGAAGTTACAGTTTTTTATCCCTAGGTTAGTTAGTTTTTAATTTCCCGTCCTTAGTTAAACCTATCCCTTCCAAAACCATATTTTCTTCTAAAAACAAGTTATGGCGAATCGTATCACTCTCGCCTCATCAACCCAACCACTGCTAGAGGGACGAGGAGGACCAATCGTATCACCAACCGACGAAACCATTGAAATCAGACCACACTCCATTAAGTTACTTAAATCACAGTGTCAGTCTCATGGTCTTTCGGTTGAAAATCCAAACGCCCATCTTAACAAGTTCATCAACCTTTCCGACTCTTTCGAACAAACCGGATCCAGTGTCAAAGTCACCCGACTTCACCTGTTTCCTTATTCTTTAGCTTTCCGAGCTCAGACATGGTTTTATGAACTCGAACCCAATTCGATTCATACATGGGAGGAGATGGCTACTAAGTTCTTAGCTAAGTTCTTCCCTCCGTCCCTACAAACCAAGCTCAAAAATGAAATCATTAACTTTCGTCAAGGAACTACTGAATCATTAAGCTCAGCTTAGGAACGCTTTAAGAATCTGCTTGGAAGATGTCCGAATTATCAGTTGGCTGAAACGAATCTGGTCTGCACATTCTACAACAGTCTGAATCCTCATCACCAACAAACCCTCGATGCTGCTTCATCCGGAAATTTCATGCTACATACTACAGAAGAAGCCTGGAAGTTGATTGAGACGATAACGATGCACCAACATGACTTGGAGTTTGATGAATCAACCTCGGAAGACAAAGACACTTCTACTCAAGCGTTCGACACTTTAAAAGCTCAACTCGAATCCATCTCTAAAGTTGTTAAGGATATGCAAGACTCTTCCAAATCTAAGAAGCAACACTCGAAGCCCAAGGAAGATGTTCTCGCCACATCTGGAGCCACTGATCAAATCATTCATTCAAAATCTTACACTCAGCAGTTATCCAAACAACCTATCACTCATTTGTTAGTTCCCTCTACACCCTCTACTTCCTCTCAATTGTCTTCTCGTCTAAACAATACGATTTTCAATAACTTCATGGTTGAGCAAAATAATAAAAACAAACAAATTGTTGATTTTCAAAACCAAATTGATTGTTTGCTCAGAATTTCAAGCGATTTAATTAAAAACATGGAGGATAATGTTAAAAGATTGTTTTTAAAAGTTGAGGAGAAGCAAAGAGAAGAAGCGATTAGCAAAGCTATTCATCATTCATCTTATGATTATGATGATATCCTTGTTGTCACTAGAGGCGGAAAAGAGACTAAGAATGAGAAATCAGAAGATATTCCTTCAGACGAACCTTCTAGTTCTTCTCTACCCACTGATTCAGTACATGTTGACACTCCTGTCACCTCTCCTGAACCAGAATTATAACGCCCCAGAATTTACAACTATTTTTTTTTTTAAACAATTCGGAAGCTCAAGTCCCAAAACATATATATACATAAAATGACATATCGTCATCTTCCATTACCTAAGTTCTAAGTATTGATTATTACCGTTTACAAAACAATCCTTTATATCCGGGACATTATATAATCAAACATTTTAAACTGTATTAAATAATAATCAGAGTAATCCTAGTCAAACATTCTTCAGTTACTCCTTGACCCGCCCATAACAATAAATATTAACCTGCAAGGAGTAAACAACGAGGGATTAGCACGAAGCTAAGTGAGTTAACTCATCACTAACAATACAACTTAGTTTAACACCATGAGTTCACCACATTTAACACTTTGACTCAACATCACCAGAGGATCGGTGGCCCTTGTGGCGCCCTCAGCCGCGGTGGCCCACCAAGCGACACTTACACCAACTGCAGGCCAATACAGTGGTTAACCGATAACTGTTTGTTACCTTTAGTCAACACAAGCCTTACTTACAACGAATGTTCACAACCCTTGTGTTGACTAACCTGTAACAACACAGTCCAACATAGTTGACCTCTATATAACACAGTTACCATATAGGTCACTTAACACTTAACACTTTAACACTTTAACACAATTCAAAATTCAACTTAACACAGGAATAACACTTAACACTTGAAGTAACCACAATAGTGATCACTAAATTATAGTGAGAGATCAAAGTCCACTCACCGACTACCATAGTCGCCCACTCAGTAGTCTAATATCACTGAGTCTTCTCCATATCTGGAAATACAACAAAATACACAAGTCAGTTACTTGTATCAATATGTATATAACATTATTCCATCATTACAACTAACCAATTTACTAAATTCTTATGAATTAACTTAGTAATCACAATACTCAATATTCAATCTATACTCATATAGATTCACATCACTTTTCAACTTACAATCATATAATTTATTACTAATCAACTTCATGATTATCATAATCACCTTCATCCATTTTAGCCCTTGTTAAATAATATAATTAAACAATTAACAAGATTAAGAACATCAAAATCAACAATTTATCATAACCTTTACCTTCAAGATACTTAATCAATTAAGTTGCAACTTTTCTCTTTAATTTCTCCATTAAGTTATCACTTAAGCTAATTCAACTTAATTCATTCCAAGTTTATGACTAACCCCCATAATATCAATAATTCATCATCTCTTTATCAAATTATAATTATTATAATAACAATATCACTTTAATCATCACTGATCAACATAGTTAAAGCATTATCAAAATTATTTACATCAAATATTAAGAATTCTTCACAACCTTTATACTAGGTTTTATAAATTCTTAAACAACCATGTTCTAACTTCATTCTTTGTTTGTTAATTAGATGTTCTTCACTACAAACAATACCAAGTTCATCAATTAACTCATCTATTCATCACAATCATCAATTTCCCAAGAACACTAAATCACTTTATTCAATTCTAAGTTAGGGTTTCACTTACAATCAAGAATTTCTTATCAACTAATGATAATATGATCATTACTAGCTTAATTTCAAGATAAATCATGCCAACTAAATCAAATATTCAAAACCCCAATTTCTAGGGTTAAAGAAATCACGAAAATTAACACATATAACATGATTAAGATGATGCTAGAATGATTATTACATGTTATTGAAGCTTAACTAACATCAATTTACACTTTAGAAACCCTAATTTCGGATTTTGCTCAAGAACATCAAAAACCCCAAATTCTAGGTTGAAGAACATGAAGAACACAAGATCATACCTTGTTTGTGATGATTAAGAAAGCTTGAATTCGAGTTTTAAAGCTCCAATTTGATGTTCTTCATGATCTTGATAAAGATTTAAGGTTAATTGTGTGTGTGTATATGTACGTATGTATGTATGTGTGTATGAAATAAAGCCCGACTCAAAACATAGATATATTACCTAATTAGTTACTTTGTGTACTAGTTTTGTCCCCCGTACTTATCATTGTCTGGAACTTAAAAACCATTTACGGGAAAACTATTTTATTTTACCGTCAACTAAATAAATTTAAAACAAACAATATTTCACTAGCCACAATATTTCCTGAGGCTTATCAACCTATTAATTATACAATCAAACGCAATAACAATTTTAAATCACATTTAAAATTTACAGAAAATACCTATTACTTCTAGGCCCAACTTGAGGATGTTACAAATCTCTCCCCCTTAAAGAGATTTCGTCCTCGAAATCTAATCAACCTGGATTATTCTAAAGTACTTAATTACTTGATAAATCTCATTCCTTAAATGAGATTCCACTACCACCACAATTTCCAGTTTATTAATATTGTACTCTTCGTACTACTCTAACATCGTAATTACTCATCACTATATTCACCTAAAGTGTGTACACAACTTAAATCACCTATGCATGACATGCTTATGCATACATTTCACTACATACACCGTGTATCTACATATATTTATATAGATATATGTTATTTTATCAATTTACACATCACCAATGTGTATATCACAATTAACTTTACACAAACACATACATTGTGTCTCATACTCAATTTAACTTGCAATACTATACAACAAGTGTAATATTTATCACTTATAATAGTTACTCCCTTGAGCAACTCTTAATTAAATGCTCAAAATTTAAATTCTATCTACATATACATATTCACATGTACATGTTTCTATTTCTTACCTTAACATATGATATGTATCTAAATCATAATTTTCATGCATACTATGATCACTTAAGGAAATTATTCCCAATTAATCACTTTAAACATGTATCCACTTGACATAAGTGAATAACATCATCATGTACATAACATACTCTTAACACTAGAAACTAACGACGTGCTAGAATCTTTAAAATAGATATATGATTTATACCCCTTTTAACAGCAAAACAATGATTATGAAAATCACAATACACCCAACAACAATGAAATTTAAATTTCAATTCATAACTAACATTTGTGCTAGTACCACATATCACTAATGTATTTGATAATCTTTTATTTAAAAGTATCTCGAATTCATATATCACTAATCACATATTAACACTCAAAATAGAAGTCAATTCTCATGGTTAAAACCATTATCACTTAATCACCAAGTCACTTAGTACCAATTCAAATTGGATAATTACCGAGTTTCCCATCAACGAGTACATTGCCATTCAAGCGCAATTACCACTCCAACAAAATGTGCTAACCACACACACATTTTTCAACGATATTCCTTCAATCAACCGTATCTCTTTAATCTCTTCATAAGATTATTTCATATTTCCATCATTTCTATACGCAACCTATCATTTCACTTTGATATTATGCATATAATAACAATCAAGTTTCACAAAATTCTCAATTAACGATAATATAACTATCAATCAAAAGACTCTCTATATATAAATATTTATATATTTCTGTTATTAATAGTAACTCATTAATACAATAATTTAATACTTTACTATCATTTCATTCTAGTCTTCTCTGACTCTCTCACTCATACGTCCACATCGAAAACTTACTAATTTTAAAGTCACATTAATTTCTCTGGTACTTGGTAGCCTCAATACTCCATGTGAAATGGCATAATATAAATACGTTGGCCAGACGTCGTCATATTATGTCAGTCACACTTAATTCTCAGGCCACTTCATACCATTGATCTCTAAAATAATTAACTTTTACTCTCACATAATTCACAATGTTGAAATCAACAATTATCACACATTTAATAGCACTTTGTAATAGGTTTATGACCAAGTATTAACTTGTTACTATTTTCATTTATCACTTGAATGTGAAACTACTCACAAATTAAGTAAACATAACAATTCAATCGTCTAACACATTCCTCATTATCTCATTAACACATGTGTAAGTTTTAACACAACTAAATCAATTTAACATCCTCTCTACACGATTCAATATCAATCACTTAACACTTTAATTATCAAGTATAATACTCTATATAACATTTAACACTAAGTACCTTGTTAAAATACCAGGCCATATTCCACATATATTCATCAATATATAATTTCTAAGTTGATTAATAAATAACCTTCCATATTTAGTTATCAAGCAAGAGTAAGTTCCTATAATACTCTGCAACTCTTACAAATACTTATTCAATCAAATAAAGTATTTCACATCATGTAATTAACCTGATTACATAATCAATATTTGTAACACCCTCAAATTTCGGGTCGCGGAAGCAGTCGGGTCGGGTGTTACTAAATCAAATATCACAAGCACAAAGATATATAATGAACGACTCTAAATGAGACGTTGAAAATAGTTATACATTTACCAAATAAAACGTTTACAAAGTTAATAGTGGTTTTCAATTACATAAATTGAAATACAAAAGTAAATGCAGAGTTGTCCCAAAGTTTGAAAACATGCGACTCGAGCTAGCATAGCTTGTAGTGGTCCTAATCCTGCTGGCCACCTGAGAATACATACTAAAACAGGTCAGCTATAAAGCTGGTGAGTTCACAGAGTGTTTAATATGAAATCGTGTGATAATACCATCCGTATTATAAAAAGCGGTTATCCACCGTGTATTTAGATCAAATGAGTTTGCAAAGACATTACAAAAGTTATATATCGGGGTGTAGGTTATCCTAACCATATGATGATTTACTAGATAGTGGAGTTTAGTATGCATCGGCTATTAGTCTTTACATAGAGGTACGTGTTCCTAGAATTAGGTCATCTACCCATGTAGGAACCACAACATATGTTGATTAGTTAATAAGTGTCCCGAGTCCCAATAATCCATCGGATTATTCTGCAAGTATATAAGTAATGAAAGTAGCACTACGTGCATACTTTATGTTCAAGAGCACCACGTGCTTAAACTGGATAAACAAATGAAGCAACCCGTGCTTAAGGTCAAATGTAGCGAGGCACTCCGTGCCTGATGTGTGTAATAGGTATGCATAGGTACGAAGCACTACGTGCTTAGCAATGTAGTAATGTAGTGAGGCACTCCGTGCCTGATGTACGTAATATGTATGCATAGATATGAAGCACCACGTGCTTAGCAATGTAATAATGTATACATCAACATGTATAGGTAATCGGTAATAGCACCACGTGCCAGGTAGTGGTTCAGCGAACCCGGAAGTAGCACAACGTGCCCGGAAGTAGCGCAACGCGCCCAGTGATGGCCCTACAGGCTCGGCAGTAGCATAACATGCCTACTGTGTGATCAGATGAAGCATTTCATGCTTGTTTAACGTTAATGAAGCACTACGTGCTTAATGGGGTAAATAGGGCGTGTACATATATGTATATATATATAAGCGAAGCACAGCGTGCTTGTTAGTGTAAGCGGGTGTACATCATCATGTACATGTAATCGGAAGTAGCACCACGTGCCAAGTAGTGGTTCAGCGAACCCGGAAGTAGCACAACGTGCCCGGAAGTAGCGCAACGCGCCCAGTGATGGCCCTACAGGATCGGCAGTAGCATAACATGCCTACTGTGTGATCAAATGAAGCATTACATGCTTGTTTAACGTTAATGAAGCACTATGTGCTTAACAGTTTATGTATGCATAAATTAGTGTAAGCTATCTACAGATAAACACTACACTCAATTTATGTGTGTTTATTACCCTACGGTAATGTTGAAGGTGTAATCTAACAATCTACACCTATGATTAAAGTTTAGTGTTTACAATGCATCTAAGTGTGACTAATCACCACCTAGATGATGGGTGTAGCATGTCATGTCTAGATGCGTATAAATGTCACCTAGTTATTCGGAGTAGTACATAATGCCTAAGTGTGTCATCATATTACTTAGTTGTCGAAAAGTACCTACAGCACTTAAATGATGGATACTATCAATCGGTTCTATAAATCGTGACTTGATTAGTAAGTGTGGTCTCTAGGTTGTGTTTCACGAGTAAACTAGCCAAATCTAGTAATACTGAATCGCCGATGTGACGAAGTGTTTTAATGTTGTTCCTTGTATAATTCTAGTTGTTGTCTTGCTAAAGCACACTAATTTGCATATGATGTACGGTTGCCTCAAAGGCGTTGGAGTCTAATATGTCATTTGCAAACATTTGTAAAGCAGTTGTAAGTTCATTTACCAATGAAAAATAAGTAAATCATGAGTATGTATCTCCCCCAAAATCAGTGAAAACAGTAAAAAGGAGGGGCTATGAACTCACCTGGAGAGCTAGCAATCCTAAGTTACGCGCGAGTGAAATGAAGACCTCCTAGTGTCCTAAACACGTGAGGTTCCGTATAAGTATATAGACATAGATTATCCAATTTGTTTGCTTAATCGATTAAATCGTACTCAATGTGTTTGACATGCGTTTACGTTTCAAAGTTTGTAAGAAAGTTCGGTTCGTTCGCGGCGTATTGGAATTATATTTTGAAAATATAATTATAGTGTTTTTCGTATAAATAACCTCGTTTAAACGCGTTTCGGTTCGTATATAATTGCGTATATGTTTCCGGATAAGTTTGACATTTTAAAAGTGAGTTTTTAGTTCAAAAACTGATAATAGCGACACTTCATGCGTCACTAAGGGGTTTATAGCGTCACTAGGCTAGTGACTCAGAAGTTTGGAAAATTCAGCATTTTAGCGGCACTTAATTAGTGTCGCTATAGGTTAGTGACGCATATAGCGTCACTTCATTAGTGGCGCTGTTGGGTTAGTGACGCCATTCGTTTCTACCGAAAGTTGTGGTTTCTGCCGAAGATAGCGACACTTGAGAAGTGTCGCATGTTTCTGCCGAAAGTTATATGACCGCGTCACTATAGAAGTGACGGTATAAGTGTTTTAGCGGCACTCCGGTAGTGTCGCTACACTGTTTTTGGGCTGTGGGCGACACTTCCGTCTGCTCGACGGGTTTTCACCCAAAACCACGGATCGAAGCCAAAAACCACAAAATCGACAATAACAAACTTATAGAATGATAATATATGATGATATAAGTGATATTAACATGAAAATAGAGAGAGATCGAAGGTTTTCATACCAAATGAAAATGAGATCCGAAAATGGGTTTCGTGGTGATGAAATCGTGATGATGATGAGGATGATGTTTGTTGCTTCCCCTTTGATGATACTCGACGATGGTGATGATGATTTCGTGATAATGGTGGCGGTGGTGGTGTAACCCGAGAGAGAGAGAGAGAGTAAAGGTGTGTTGGTGAGATGGTTTCCAAAAAAAAATGGAAATGGGGAGGGGATAAAAGGGATGGCCGGCCATCTCCAATAATTGGAGGTGGTTGGCCCCGGTTTGTTCCGCTTCGTGGTATATTGACCCGTGTTTTGGTACCCGTTCGTAAAACAAATAATGTTTTTAATTTCGTAATATTTATTCGTATAATTAATAATGGTGTCGAGTTGGAACATTCTATAAAAATAAAATGTTTAAGTTTAAGTCGTACGGGTCGTTTTAGTTTTTATATATATCATTTTTAAATGGTACGAAAGTATTTAAGTTCCATCCGGTTAAAATACGTTTTAAACCAAACGATTTATGTTCTGAAATAGCTTAATATTTCCCGTGTAAATAACGTTATTAAAAATAATAACACATTATTTAAAAGTAATACGTACTAAATACGATTGTTTAAAGTTTAAAATAGGCGCGAAAATTGGCCTTTTTGACCGGGTGTTACATTCTCCCCCTGTTAATTAAATTTCGTCCCGAAATTTCGAATGGAGTCGTGGTCGCAGAGAGTATAGGGAGCAATGTACGTACGAGGAATGTATCACGTAGGTAGTAGACATACAATGTCTATATCGAGTTTGGAAGCAGTCAATCCATGACTGTGTCGCGGTTTATCGTTGTAGTTACATTCAGATTAGATATCCCTAAGTAATCGTCTACGGGAAAATCCTATCAGGACCAAATACCTAGCATATAATAAATTAGCTAGTTTGCTGAAAGCAAACTCTAAGTTTAACTTTGACCTAGTTGTGTCCTTCCGATGATGCCTTAAGCGTTTGAATTTTTCAAAATGGTGTGAGGGATGACATCTAGATGTTTAAGGGTTAAAGAATTAAGTTGTTGAGAAAGGACGTAACCTTCCTACCTTAGAGATCCCGCTAGGCGTTATTGTAGAGTCTCGGGCAGTCTCTTTTGAGGTGTCCAGGGTCTCCGCATTCGAAACAGACCTTCGGGCCGTTAGGGTTTGAGATAGTAGTAGGGACTCTGCAGTTCTTAGTTGGGTGTCCATAGCTTTTGCACCTATTGCATGGCGTGCCACACGCCCCCGTATGGTGGCTTTCGCATCTGGGGCAGAAGGGTTTGTTTCCCTTGTATTTCTTCTCTCCGGGTTTGATTATATTAAGTGGTACGGGTTCAGGTCTTAAGGTTAGCTCGTGGCTATTGCTGGAATTTCCATCCCATTTCCTCTTGCCAGAGGGATTAGGAGATCGAGGGAGTGTCTCAGAGTCGGCTTTCATTGCCATTAGTTCATGAGCCAAACGTATGGCTTTTCGGATGGTTGTAGGTGCGGATGAGATGACGTTCCCTCGGATGGGCTTAGGAAGACCTAGAATGTATTTTCTGATACGCGTGGACTCTGAGTTTACTATGTTTGGGCATAAGGGTGCCAATTGTTGGAATCGAGTGGTGTACGAGGTGATGTCATTCCCTTTTACAGCGAGGTTCCAGAGTTCAACCTCAAGTTGATGTATTTCCTCATTAGGGCAGTACTCTTCCTTGAGCATTTGTTTCAGTTCCTCCCAATGCATCCTGTAAGCAACGTCGGTGCTCATGGAATGAACTTGGGTGTTCCACCAGGTAAGTGCACCTTCCTTAAAAGTGCAGGTAGAGAGTCTGACCTTGCGGTCATCAGGGCATTCGCAGAGACAGAATATGGATTCCATTTTCTCAATCCACCTAGTTAAGCCAATAGCTCCTTCGGTTCCAGAGAAGTGTAGTGGTTTGCACCTCATAAATTCTTTATAAGTGCAGGGTCTCGTTTGGAGTGGGTTGTTTAGTGTGGCCTCGCCGTTAGTTCGTAGGTTTCGGGAGAGTAACGCATCGGTCACTCCTTGAGCAATGTATCGGGCGAGATCAGCCTCGTTGAAAGTCAGTTGTCTTGAAGACATGTTCCTTTAAGAAAAGGCAAATGCGTGTAAGTTGTCGTGATAGTGTTGATTTCTCCAAGTATTTTATAAGAGTGAGATAGGATCCTATATCCGTATCTGAGTTGAGGTTTCCAGTTTTGTGGGTGGCGGACATCGTCCCGCGTTACGTGATTTTTGAAGTGACGATTTTTGTTCCTATCGAGTTATCCAAATCGTTGTGTCTATTTGTTCACATTCCCAATGATGGGATTCAGTTAAGTAGTTTTGATTGGCTGTCATAATCATGACTAAGTAGTATTATCCTCAATAGTCGTTCAAGGCTATGCTATGGTGATGATCCTACAGATCATAATGCAGTACTAACCTACCGTGTGTGTAGCGCCATGTGCTATAAGTGTAGTACTAATTGTACCATAAATGCAGTACTCAAAGTACTGTAGGTAGGTAGGGATCGTATATTTCTTGAACGTAGCCTCCAAGGCTGTATGTGTATAAGTCATGGGATTTCTATACGTAGCACCAGGTTTAAACTGGGTGTGTATTTATTGATTACAGCATTACATGCTTAATTGGTCGTATATACATATATGGTGTACACGTAACTATACAAGTATACGTACATAATAAAAGCCAGGTATGGCACCTCGTGCCCAGTTAAGTATGTAACACCCCCAAATTTACCGAATTGCGGAAGCATACATTGGGTGTTACTAATCAATATACAAAGCACAAGATTAATAGTAAATGACCTCTAAATGAGACGTTTGTAAAATAGTTACATTTCATAAATTGAATCGTTTGAAAACATATAGTTTTCTTTACAAAAGTATGTAAGCCTAGAGTCCGCGTATGTGGCGGGAGATTCTATTACATAACCATAGTTACAAAAGATAATGCCAAAGAATCTCCGTTAAATGCAGTTTGTAAATCATGCGACTCTAGCTAGTAATCCTGGAGTGATCCTACTCCGTAAGTGTACCTGAGATACAAAGCTAAAAAGTGTCAACCAAAAAGGTTGGTGAATCTCACAGGTTTGGTAATAAGTAGGCGTTATGAACCACAAGTATGTACCCGTATTGCTATCAAGCAAAGTAAGTAATTCAGTAAATCAGTACAGTGCCATGAGCTCATAAGTTGAAGCTTAACCGTGTAGTGTGAATATATCACGTACCCCCGTGAGTGCTATCCGCACACTCATATGTAACAAATACTAATATGTCTGTTTCTACGTGTAAATCAGTACGTGGTGGCGCTACCACCCCAGACAGGGATTGTCAGTCCCAAATGGATCCATCTATTAGTAATCGCGCTTAAGTCCATAACTAACAACTTACGATAAGGAGGCTTTCAGTGGATAAAAGTAACTCATGCGTTTGTTTGTAATCAGTAATGTTTTCAGTTCAGTACATTGTGTTCATACGTAAAACAGTTGCTAAGTATCTCACCCCAAAGTATAAAACAGTAAAAGTGGGGCTGTAAGACTCACCTGAGTCGAGCAGTGGTAATTAGCAAATAGTAGTAAAGCAAGTAGGTTCTCCGAACCCGTAACCTTCTAGTGCCTAAACACGTAAGGTTAAGTAAGTAGATGTCTCGCAAGACCATCTAGGCTAGTTGTTCATACAACCCGTTGTGTTTAAATGTTGGTTTGTTCGCGTTCGTATCAAAGTATTCGGCCCGTTGGTGATTTGTTATAATTAAAGTTTATCATTCAATACGCAAATTAAAGTAATTGTAATAGGAAAGTATGTTTTATTATGATTGTTAGCTCGTATCGTATAAGGATTTGAGGTTGTAAAAGTTCGACACTTAGTGAAAATGTGAGTTTTCAAGGTTCTGGTTTGTGCGACGTAGCATGCGACGTTGCAAGCGACGTAAGGTGCGACGTAGGCAGGTACGTCGCATGATGCGACCTTCGCAAATCAATGCGACGTAGAAGGCGACATCGCTAATGCGACGTTGGTTCGGTTTGCGACGTTAAAGTCTACGTCGCTACTTGCGACGTCCGCAAGTTAATGCGACGTAAGGGGCTGCGTCGCTAGTGCGACGTTGGGATTTTTGTGCGACGTAGGCCGCGACGTCACAGAGGCCCCTGGCCAGGTGCGACGTAGCGGTCTGATGGCCGAAATTTTAGTCGAAAACGAGTTTCCCGGTTTCCGTTGGGTCCAAATCTTTTACCCAACCCTTATATGAACATATTAAGCCTATCAAAACCATAAACTAGTAAAAATGATCAAAAACGAGAGATGTCGGGATTTGTCGGAAACTTACAAAGTGTCGGATTGAAAATCCGAAAAGATAGGATGATAGATCGTGAAATGGTGATGCTTTTCTTCCAAATGAGCGAGGAAATCCGAGAGCGTTTAGTGGTAGTATTTTGTGATTTTCGTGATGTTGGTGATGATGTGATTATTGAGAGAAAAAGAGAGGAAGAAAGAGAGTGAGGGAGAAAGAAATGAGAAAGAGAATGGGGGTGGTGGGGTGTTGGTGAAAGCCTCACCTCACCCAGTCCCCGTTCCGTGCCCAGTGTGGTGTTCGTTTTCTCCGTCGTTTAATCCTTCGTTCTTAATATTAAGTCAAGCAGTTATATTTTTGAAATGTGACGGAAATATTTTTATGAATTACCTTGAAATTAATTATAAAAACATTTGTCGAAATATTAAATTTCTTAACTCGCGTTTAATACGTATTTGTTACAGTATTTAAATGTCGTCGCGATAATATAAATAATGTTCGTTCGCTGTGGATTTTATATAATAAAATACGTTCTCATTATTTAGGTAAATTTCTGTCACCAACGTCCGAGTAACTGTGTCGGACTCCGCCCGGTTAATTCGTACGATTAATCCAAATCGCGTAAGTACACTCATATATATATAAATCACCTTATATATATATACAAATAGAGTCTGCAATTAGTCCTATTACATACTAATTACAACTAGTTACAATTAATTAGGCATAATTAATTATCCTAATTTAGCAGGTGTTACAAAGTAAGTGTATATGTATATATGTAAGTCGTACATGCAACTATAACAAGTCTACATGAAAAATTGAAGTAGCACCTAGTGCTATAATGCAGTGCTATCAGCACAGTAATTGAAATACTAATGTATTGTGATTGTAGTACCGAAGTACTATGAAATGCGGCACCGCGTGCCGTAATGAAGTGCCCGCAGCACCGTAATTGCAGTACCCATGTACTGTGAGTGTAGCATCAACATGCTATGATTTGTAGTATAGACATACAATGGAAGCTGCACTAACGTGCTCAAATCGTGGTATTAACATACCGTGAAATCGTGGCATCACGTGCCGTTGTGTTACACAAGTATAGCCCTCGGGCCGTCAGTAAGTTCGAAGGTAAATCATGGACTTAGTCATTACGAGCATCCCTCGCAATACTAATTGGTCGTGACCAACCTGGTCAAAATTTAAGGTCAAGTCGCAAGGGTTGGGAAGCTGGCGATATGCCACTTCGAAAGTATATATCAGTACTACAGTGGAATCATGTAAGATGTAATCGTACCTACATGTATACAGATATGTAGGAATAATATACACGTAAGGCCTATTCATATATACCTACAGTACATATAATAGCCTAGGGTGTCTAGCAATAACAATCAGAGTCAACTACGCATTCCTGTTTCAGTATAACCCCTTTCAGATCTTACATCATCTTTATTTAATTGTACATAGTTAGCTACGCAATGTTAAATTAAACTCGTATGACGTAATTTCTGAACCAGTCATACCTAATGGGGAATACAGCCTAACGGTCATAGTCTAGGCCCACTAAATGCAACCTAGTTCACTATAACCTTAGGCTCTGATACCAATCTGTAACACCCTCAAATTTCGGGTCGCGGAAGCAGTCGGGTCGGGTGTTACTAAATCAAATATCACAAGCACAAAGATATATAATGAACGACTCTAAATGAGACGTTGAAAATAGTTATACATTTACCAAATAAAACGTTTACAAAGTTAATAGTGGTTTTCAATTATATAAATTGAAATACAAAAGTAAATGCAGAGTTGTCCCAAAGTTTGAAAACATGCGACTCGAGCTAGCATAGCTTGTAGTGGTCCTAATCCTGCTGGCCACCTGAGAATACATACTAAAACAGGTCAGCTATAAAGCTGGTGAGTTCACAGAGTGTTTAATATGAAATCGTGTGATAATACCATCCGTATTATAAAAAGCGGTTATCCACCGTGTATTTAGATCAAATGAGTTTGCAAAGACATTACAAAAGTTATATATCGGGGTGTAGGTTATCCTAACCATATGATGATTTACTAGATAGTGGAGTTTAGTATGCATCGGCTATTAGTCTTTACATAGAGGTACGTGTTCCTAGAATTAGGTCATCTACCCATGTAGGAACCACAACATATGTTGATTAGTTAATAAGTGTCCCGAGTCCCAATAATCCATCGGATTATTCTGCAAGTATATAAGTAATGAAAGTAGCACTACGTGCATACTTTATGTTCAAGAGCACCACGTGCTTAAACTGGATAAACAAATGAAGCAACCCGTGCTTAAGGTCAAATGTAGCGAGGCACTCCGTGCCTGATGTGTGTAATAGGTATGCATAGGTACGAAGCACCACGTGCTTAGCAATGTAGTAATGTAGTGAGGCACTCCGTGCCTGATGTACGTAATATGTATGCATAGATATGAAGCACCACGTGCTTAGCAATGTAATAATGTATACATCAACATGTATAGGTAATCGGTAATAGCACCACGTGCCAGGTAGTGGTTCAGCGAACCCGGAAGTAGCACAACGAGCCCGGAAGTAGCGCAACGCGTCCAGTGATGGCCCTACAGGCTCGGCAGTAGCATAACATGCCTACTGTGTGATCAGATGAAGCATTTCATGCTTGTTTAACGTTAATGAAGCACTACGTGCTTAATAGCGTAAATAGGGCGTGTACATATATGTATATATATATAAGCGAAGCACAGCGTGCTTGTTAGTGTAAGCGGGTGTACATCATCATGTACATGTAATCGGAAGTAGCACCACGTGCCAAGTAGTGGTTCAGCGAACCCGGAAGTAGCACAACGTGCCAGGAAGTAGCGCAACGCGCCCAGTGATGGCCCTACAGGCTCGGCAGTAGCATAACATGCCTACTGTGTGATCAAATGAAGCATTACATGCTTGTTTAACGTTAATGAAGCACTACGTGCTTAACAGTTTATGTATGCATAAATTAGTGTAAGCTATCTACAGATAAACACTACACTCAATTTATGTGTGTTTATTACCCTACGGTAATGTTGAAGGTGTAATCTAACAATCTACACCTATGATTAAAGTTTAGTGTTTACAATGCATCTAAGTGTGACTAATCACCACCTAGATGATGGGCGTAGCATGTCATGTCTAGATGCGTATAAATGTCACCTAGTTATTCGGAGTAGTACATAATGCCTAAGTGTGTCATCATATTACTTAGTTGTCGAAAAGTACCTACAGCACTTAAATGATGGATACTATCAATCGGTTCTATAAATCGTGACTTGATTAGTAAGTGTGGTCTCTAGGTTGTGTTTCACGAGTAAACTAGCCAAATCTAGTAATACTGAATCGCCGATGTGACGAAGTGTTTAAATGTTGTTCCTTGTATAATTCTAGTTGTTGTCTTGCTAAAGCACACTAATTTGCATATGATGTACGGTTGCCTCAAAGGCGTTGGAGTCTAATATGTCATTTGCAAACATTTGTAAAGCAGTTGTAAGTTCATTTACCAATGAAAAATAAGTAAATCATGAGTATGTGTAACACCTGCATAATTAGGATAATTAATTATGCCTAATTGTTTGTAACTAGTTGTAATTAGTATGTAATAGGACTAATTACAGGCTCTATTTGTATATATATATATAAGGTGATTTATATATATATGTGTGTACTTACGCGATTTGGATAAATCGTGCGAATTAACCGGACGGAGTCCGATACAGTTTACTTGGACGTTGGTGACAGAAATTTACTTAAATAATGAGAGCGTATTTTGTTATATAAAATACGCAACCGAACGAGCATTATTTATATATTATCGCGACGACATTTTAACTAACGCAACAAAACGTAATAAACGCGACTTAATAATTTAAATATCTCGACAAATGTTTTTATTATTATTAATTTCAAGGTATTTTATTTAAATACTCCAGTTACATTTTAAAACATAACTATTTGGTTAAATACTAAAAACGAACGATTAAACGATTAGGACACGGAGTAAACACTGGGTTTTGAGGAGTGTTTTTCCCTCCTTCCCTTTTGGGATCAGCCAACACCCCACCACCTCTCAATCTTCTTCTTTCATTTTCACTTATACAAAACACACACACACATTCTAAACTCTCTCCACCCATTTCTTACAAATTTTCGGAATCATCAAAGCAACCCACAAGATTCACATTTTCGGAATCACCACCAAGAGAGGAACAAGATTTACAAAGGCAACATACTCGTTTTCTTCCTTTTTCGGCCTCGATTTGCAATTGTAAGGATTTCTCTAAAAACTTAGATTTACTCGTTTTGAGGTATTATTTTGATGTAATATGGTGTACACAACATAGATATAACTTAATACATGAAGAATACACGATTTTATAGCTCAAAAATGGGTTAGATTTGCGTTTTTGGTCCGAAATTCTTGAAACCCGAAAGTTTCTGGGCTGGTGTTCATCAATGCGACACAAGCCTTGTGTCGCATACTATGTCGCATAAACCATGTTGTGTCGTATTTTATGTCGTACTCTGTGTCGTACCTTTGTGTCGTAAACATTATACGACACAACCCTTATGTCGCTATTGATTTAGCATCGCAAGCTTTTGCGACACAACCACTGTGTCGCAGGGCTCTTGTGTCGCATTCCTATGCGACACAACCACTGTGTCGCATACCAAACTTTAGTGTCGCAGATTGTGTCGCAAAAACACAGAAAACCAGAATTTTAAAGTCAAAGTTACTGTACAAAAAAGTCAAATTTTACTGTAGCAGTACTGTAGCAATTTACTGTAGCAAAGTCAACATTTTAGAAATTTTGCTACAAACCGTCACCAACGGGCCCAAACATGTTTTCCAACAAACGAACAATTACAAACATACGGACAAACATTGGCTATACTAGTTGTGTACAACTAAACGAAACGTCTCGTGAGACGCATACTTACATAACTTCATATGAATAGGCATTTGAAGGTTACGGGTTCGAAGAACCTACTTGCTATATTTACTACTTGCATATTACCAGACTCAGGTGAGTCTTACGGCCCACTTTTACTGTTTTATCTTATTGGGGGAGATACATGCTACTGATTTTCTTGAACACAAGTACTAAACTGTTTACTATACCAAACGAAATTGCATGAGTTTACTTACAAACAGAAGTCTCTCCATCATATATCGTTAGTTATGGACTTAAGCGCGAACACTAGTTAATGGATCCATTAGGGAAATGACCCTCCCCACCCGGGGCAGTAGCGCTGCCACGTACTGATTTACACGTAGAAACGGGTGACTAATTATTCGTTACTGATGCTTGCTCATTTACGAGCATGTCACGGGAGCAAAATTATTACTTACGGGTTAAGCTTCGATTATGAGCCTCATGGCAACGGTATAAACTTACTTATTTACATTTGCTGGACTGCAAATACTGATTTTACGATTGCTGGATTGCAATGGCTGATTTTTACGCCTACGGGCATTACTAATGAAATCTCGTGTTCAAAACCGATATTACTTACAAACCTGTGAGATTCACCAACCTTTTGGTTGACACTTTTTAGCATGTTTTCTCAGGTACCCGGATGGAGTAGGATTACTCCAGGATTTTAGCTAGAGTCGCATGATTTCAACACAACTGCATTAACGGAGATTCTTAGCATTATCTTTTGTACATTACGATTATGTAATAGAATCTCCCGTTATACGCGTGGACTCTAGGGGAAACTACATTTTGTATACGAAAACACTAAGTTTTCAAACATTATATCTATGGAATGTAACTAATTTACAAACGTTGCATATAGATGTCGTTTGCTTTATCTTTGTGCTGTGATATTTGATTAGTAACACCCCAAACTATGCTTCCGCAAAACAGTGAATTTCGGGGGTGTTACAGATTGGTATCAGAGCCTAAGGTTATAGTGAACTAGGTTGCATTTAGTGGGCCTAGACTATGACCGTTAGGCAGTATTCTCTTATTAGACATGACTGGTTCAGAAATTACAGCATACGACTTTAATTTAACATAGCCTGATCAACTATGTACAATTAAGGAAAGATGATGTAAGGTCTGAAATGATTATGTTGAACGAGGATACGTTAGTTGACTCTGACCACGAGAGAACTGGACCATTACTTGATACGTGCTAAACACTAGGCTGGATATGATATATGTATATATATATTAGCCTCGTCTTACTTACACTCTGCCACAGGAATGGCAAACATACCACCTAATCCGTCACACTCTCACTCACATGGGTCATGGAACCCACGAGTAGCCAGGAGGAACACAAGGTCGCCTCGAAACAGCCCTTATCCTGTACATAACTCTCAGAACTCGGCACATCTCACGTTGCCAGTATTGGCTACCCAATTCCGCCTTCAGGAGCAAAGACTCGAAAGTCTTGAACGGGAACAACTCCGAATGACCTACCTGCTTCGCCAGGCACTTGATCACATATCCCAACTCCAGCGAGAACAAGAGGATACCAACCTCTCTGTAAGCATAATTCAGGATTCCATGACCGCCGAATTAGGTGCGGATGAACTTGTAAAAAACCGACTAGAGGAATGTGAACAACGTTCACAGGAGACTGAGGATCACTCTCGTGTACTAGCACAACGACTGGCCTTAGTTAAAGACAACGCCAGGCAAACCAACAGGCTGGCAGAAACCGTGGACTGCCTTGTCGCGCTGATGGAACAGATTAATCTACATTAAGACTAGTGTACTCTTTGTCTCGTAATCTAATGACTATCTAGCGCTATTCTATAAACTAGACGGATGTAACAATTCCCGACACCTTTTGTAATATCTCTGTAGGATGTAACCTTTGAACTCGCATTATCCATCAAATATTCCTTGATATTTCAACTCATAATAATTGTCATTTTTTTTTCCATGTTGATGTTATGTATTACTGCTTTTATACATGTACATCTGTGACAATTACAAGTTCCTACAAAATCTCATGTATCTTCATTTCTTTTATTGAAGAATCATGCCGCCAAAGACAAGACCATACACCGATGCCCAGATTACCTCCCTTATAACCCAGGCTGTTACTGAAGCCTTGGCTCGGAATACTCCACCAAATTCCACGAGGAACAGCGATGCCGCTAAAACCTCTGCTGCTAAACCTTGTTCTTACAAGGACTTCCAGAACTGCAAACCTCTAAACTTTGCAGGTACCGAGGGAGCTATCGGTCTAGTACGCTGGATCGAGAAAGTTGAGTCTGTATTTCTTATCTGCAACTGTGCGGAGGGAGATAAGGTTAAGTTCTCCGTTAGTACTTTTACTGACACCGCACTCACCTGGTGGAACACTTATGCCCAGACTGTGAGTGTTGCTACTGCTTACCAACTCCCGTGGGAGGAGTTGAAGGAAATGTTGAGGGGCGAGTACTGCCCCAGGGATGAATTGAAACAACTGGAAATGGAATTCTGGAACCACAAGATGCAGGGTGATGATATCACCGAATACACCAACCGTTTCCACCAACTGGCACTTCTGTGCCCAACCATGGTCGATCCTGAGTACAAGAGGATCGAGAAATTCGTTGATGGACTTCCCGAGAGACTACAGGACCTGGTGACTTCATCCAAACCGGGTACTATTCAGAGCGCCATCCGTATGGCCCATGAACTAACGGCAAATTCTGTCCGCCGTGGCACAACTTCAACCTCATCTACAAACAACAAACGCAAGTGGGAAGGTAACCCCAACTCATCCAACCAAACCTCCAACAAAAAGCCTGAGTACATTAAGGCTTATTCATCGGGGACTTCAGAAAAGAAAGGGTACAGCGGGAACAAGCCTTACTGTTCCAAATGCAGCCGCCATCATGACGGTTCTTGACCTTGCTCCAACTGCAAACGGTTCGGGCATCCAGCCAAGGATTGCCGAACCAACATTTCTACCCCCAACACCAATGCACCAAAGGCCTGCTTTGGGTGCGGAAATTCAGGGCACTTCAAGAAAGATTGCCCAAAGCTGAAAAACAACAACAACCCTGCTCGTGGTAGAGCATTCGTTATCAAGGCTGGGGAAGCCAGACAAGACCCGAATGTCGTGACGGGTACGTTCCTTCTCAACGACCTTACTGCTTCTGTACTATTTGATACCGGTGCCGATAGAAGCTTCATTTCTGAGAAATTTAGCCCTTTACTTGATATAACTCCCACTGCCTTAGATGCTAAATACATTGTAGAATTAGCTAATGGCAAACTGATTGAGACTGATAGCATCATACACAACTGTACACTTAACCTCACGAACGAAACGTTTTCCATTGATTTAATCCCTGTCGAGATCGGCAGCTTCGATATTATTGTCGGTATGGATTGGTTATCCAAGCACCGAGCTGAAATCATCTATCATGACAAACTCGTTCGCATACCTCTTGTCTCCGGTGGAACCTTAGTCCTACAAGGGGAGACCGGCAGACGAAATCTGAATATTGTCTCCTATCTGAAAACTAGAAAATACCTACGAAAAGGGTATCAAGCCATCCTTGCACATGTAACGGAGAAGAAGTCGGAGGAGAAGCAACTTGAGGATGTTCCTATCGTGCGGGATTTCCCGGAAGTCTTTCCTGAAGACTTGCCCGGACTTCCGCCACCTAGACAAGTTGAATTTCAAATTGAACTTGTGCCCGGAGCTCCACCCGTGGCACGAGCCCCTTACCGTTTAGCACCATCCGAAATGCAGGAGTTGTCTAACCAACTACAGGAACTCCTGGACAGAGGATTCATTCGACCAAGTTCCTCACCTTGGGGAGCTCCGGTCTTATTCGTGAAAAAGAAAGATGGATCTTTCCGCATGTGTATCGACTACCGAGAGCTGAATAAGCTAACCATAAAGAATCGGTACCCACTTCCTAGAATCGATGACCTGTTTGACCAACTCCAGGGATCGAGTGTTTACTCAAAGATTGATCTACGGTCGGGTTATCATCAACTCCGAGTCCGTGACAATGATATCCCAAAGACAGCTTTCCGAACTCGTTATGGGCATTACGAATTCCAAGTGATGCCATTCGGGTTGACCAACGCACCGGCCGTATTCATGGACCTTATGAATCGGGTGTGCAAACCATATCTTGACAAATTCGTCATTGTGTTCATCGATGATATCTTGATTTACTCTCGCAACGAGCAGGAACATGCTCAACATCTGAAAACCATTCTAAGACTCCTGAAACACGAAGAGTTATATGCCAAATTCTCTAAGTGTGAGTTCTGGATTCGAACCGTTCAATTCCTCGGGCACGTGATTGACAGCCAAGGAATTCATGTTGATCCCGCCAAGATTGAAGCAATCAAGGGCTGGGAGTCACCGACCACTCCAACCGAAGTGAGACAATTCTTAGGTCTTGCTGGTTACTACCGCCGATTCATCGAAAACTTTTCAAGAATAGCTGTTCCCCTAACCACACTGACTCAGAAAGATAAGAAGTTCGATTGGACTGATAAACAAGAGTCAGCCTTCCAGCTATTGAAAAACAAACTTTGCAGTGCACCAATCTTGTCCTTACCCGAGGGCACCGACGATTTCGTAGTTTACTGCGACGCCTCACACCAAGGACTTGGTTGTGTGTTGATGCAACGGGAAAAAGTCATTGCCTATGCCTCACGACAACTAAAAATCCACGAGAAAAACTATACGACCCACGACCTCGAGTTAGGTGCTGTGGTCTTCGCATTGAAAATCTGGAGACATTATCTCTACGGTACGAAAAGCACCATCTTTACCGATCACAAAAGTCTCCAACACATATTCGATCAGAAAGATCTAAACATGAGACAACGTCGCTGGGTTGAGTTACTTAGTGACTACGACTGCGAGATCAAATACCATCCGGGCAAAGCTAACGTAGTTGCCGATGCCTTAAGCCGAAAAGAACGAGTGAAACCCCTTCGAGTCCGAGCACTTTCTATGACAATTCTTAACGAGCTCCCTGCTCAAATCCTTACCGCTCAACTTGAAGCACTCAACGATGAAAACTTGAAAAATGAAGCCTTGCGAGGCTTGGATAAACAATTCGAAATCAAACCCGATGGAACTCGATACTTCTCTAACCGGGTGTGGTTACCCAAATTCGGAAACTTGCGAGATTTGGTGATGGCTGAAGCTCACAAATCTCGATACTCTATACATCCTGGTTCTGATAAGATGTATCATGACGTCAAAGGGTTGTATTGGTGGCCTAACATGAAAGCTGACATTGCCTTGTACGTCAGTAAATGCCTAACCTGTTCCAAAGTCAAGGCCGAACACCAAAGACCCTCGGGGTTGCTCCAACAACCTGAAATTCCTCAATGGAAATGGGAACAGATTTCCATGGACTTCATCACCAAACTACCGAAAACTCCGAGTGGTTGCGATACCATTTGGGTGATCGTGGACCATCTCACGAAATCTGCTCATTTTCTGGCCATCAAGGAAACCGACAAGATGGAGCGTCTGACTCGCATCTATGTCAAAGAAATCATCTCGCGACACGGTGTACCTATCTCGATCATCTCGG